>BHFT01003284.1:0-41440 GCA_004320025.1 Laticauda laticaudata | reverse complement strand
TTCCCCCCCCCCCCCCTTTGATCTGGGAGTGTAAAAGGGGGAGAAAATTCCTTGCAAAGGAAGGATGAATTTCCAACCTCCGGTCAATATAATACTTTTTTTGAGTTCGACAGTTTCAAAAATGGGTTTGGAAGTGGAGAGAGAGCAAGAGGGGGTTGGGGGGAGGGTTGGAGAAGAAAGATTATACCTATTTTCCGAAAGGATTCTTTTGCAGGAAAGCTCAGCCAATCTTTTATTAACCCCGCTCAAAGAATGAAATCCTTCTTTAACAGTGGTGGGACTCAAAAATGTTTACCATTGGTTCAGTGGGCGTGGTGTGGTGGACATGGTGTGGTTTGGTGGGCATGGGTGTGGCAGGAGAAGGATACTGCAAAATCCCCCTTCCTTCCCTCCCCACCCCATTAACCTGCTTTCCAGCTCCGTTCTCTTGTGCAGGGCAACCAAAGAAGACCCAGCCAATCAGCTGTGGGTGTGGCTTGATGGGTGTGTTTTGTCGCTTGGTGGGCGGGTCTTGGTGGGATTCAAAAATTTTTACCATTAGTTCAGTGGGTGTGGTGTGGTGGGCATGGTGTGGTTTGGTGGCATGGGTGTGGCAGGAGAAGGATACTGAAAAACCCCCCTTCCTTCCCCACCCCATTAACCTGCTTTCCAGCTCCATTCTCCAGTGCAGGGCAATAAATGGTCAGCTTGGACTCAATGGGAGACAGAGAATAGATGGGGTTGGTGGGGGGTCAGTCTCCACCACAAACGGCCAAGAGACTTGATGAGTTTTAAAGGTGATGGCCAAGAGGTCTTGACCTCAGAACCGGCTGAATCCCACCTCTGATCCTTAATCTTGCTTTAAAGGGAGAGATTCTTGTGAAATCTTGCCTGAGCCAAGAACCCAGAATAAATAAATTTAAAAAACACACACACACACCTTTTCTTGAAGCAAATGACAGCTGAATACAGCTGCAAGGAATATAAATCCATCAGAATTTTATAAAGAATTTCAGGGAATATTAGAGGAATTAATGGTGGACCTTTACAACAAAACCCTACTCCAGGTAAAGCCATAATAGGAATTACCCAAAGCTCTTTCGTTAAATCATCATCCAGCAAGGCTCAACCAAGCTTGTGACTCGGGACAGATAAAATCCAGGCACTGTCAGCATATCAAGCCCTTCCTTCTTTTCCTTCATCTTTAAGCATGTGATTGTCCTTTTCACCCAGGAGCTCCAAGGCATGTGGTCCTGTCCACCATTAAACCATCTTTCCAAGCAGACCCATGTTTCCAGGGTTTTTCTTCCCCACTTGGAACTGAACCCAGAAGGATAATTCTTCCAACACCCCAATGCTCAAAGCCATTGTTTCTGACTTTGATTTCTTGAAATGGGAAATTGAATGGTTTTTTTTACATTAATAACAAAGCAACGAACGCAGGAAACAGAGAAGACCTATGTTGTTCCTAGGAGGAAGAGCTGGATAAATATAGAAATAAATAAATAAATACATACATACATACATACATACATACATACATACATACATACATACATACATACCTGCTTTAGTTCAGAGCCCGGTTGGCTGCAAAGACCAACTGGGAATCCATCCAAGTCTTTGCTTGAGCAAGACCTCTACTCTAGTATTTAAATCAAAGTTAATCGTGGCTTTCTGGACCATTAAGGATACTGTAAATGCTGCTGTCACGGTTATTCCCAGAGGCCTTATCTGACATGCTGAGGGTCACAACAAGCTGGCTCCAGGGCCAAGAAGCACTTTGCGTGCCGGCTCTTTTGCACGTGTGTCTTGCCACAGCTTTGGGGCTAAAGGTCCCAAATTCTCCCAGGAGACCATGCAGACGTGGAGACGATGGGAAAGGAGAGAAAGGCAGGGGATGGAAGAAAAAGTTGAGCATGAGCAGCTCTGCTAAAGTTTAAATCAGGGGTCCCCAAACTTGGCAACTTTAAGACTTAACAGATAATCAAAATTGGAAGGGACCTTGTAGGTCATCTAGTCCAACCCCTGCCCAAGTGGGAGACCCTACACCATTTCTGACAAATTGCAGTCCAATCTCTTCTTGAAAGTCTCAAGTGATGATGCTTCCACAATTTCTGAAAGCAACTTCTGTTCCATTGGTTGACTGTTCTCCCTGTCAGAAAGTTTCTCCTTATTTCCAGGTTAAATCTCTCCTTGTTCAGTTTCCATCCATTATTCCTTGTCTGGCCTTTGGGTGCTTTGGAAAATAGCTTGACCCCTTCCTCCCTGACAGCCCCTGGTCTTTCTCTCAGCTCTGCTGGCTGGATAATTCTGGGAGTTGAAGTTCACAAGTCTTAAAGTTGCCAAGTTTGGAAACCTCTGGTTTAAAAATTGAAATGGGAAGGGAAGTGGGGGGGGGGACACATCTGACATATTGGCTCATAAAGTTCTCTTAGAAAATCACAGAAGAGAATGGGGTTATGGCTGCCCCGATCATGGCAAATCTATCTTTCTTCTTTGATGTTTTAGAGCCTTTAAGGGGGGGGGGGGTTCAAAGGAAGATAGGCAGAAGGTGTGGACTAAGGGATGCTTAAAATGTGGAATAAATGGTTTTTTTGACACGACTGGTATTCACATCTGGCATTCAACGTGGTTGCTGGATTTTGACTTAAAGGCACAGCGTTTGAGCTCCCAGTTGATTCTAAACCATAGGCAGGGGCTTAGCTTATAGATAGCCCTTGATTTACAGTAGTTCATTTAGCGACTGAAGTTACAACTGTGTTGAAAGAAGTGACTCAATGGCTCAATTGGGGTCATAGGTTGAGAATTATCTGTATCTTATTAGATCTGGGGGTTTTTTTTTCATTATTTTTAAAATGGGAAGCGTTCTAACAACGCTGATCTTCATTTTTATTCCTCTCCTTTTGCACACATTGTGTAGAAAGTTGTCACTCGATCCCCTCTCTAGGGGAATTAAATATTTAGGAAAATTAAAAAGGCAGGATATTATATTTCCCTAAAAGAGGAGTGGAGAAACATGCTCTTGGAGACAGAAGCAGCCTCCACCTTTCTTAATAGCCTCAGCAGATGTCAAGCATTTAAAAGAGATAAAGAGCTTATTGAAAGAAGCCAAGTACCGTAGGTAGCTCTATTGATAGGCAAAATTCTCTGCAGCAGAGGTCTGAAACAAGGGTAGGATTATAGACCTAGCCACAATAGAGATTGCCGCAGCACCCCTGCATTGCATCAGACGACCAAACTTCAGCCAACTTAGCTCAGACAAACTGACCCCTAACTGGCCCGAGTGGAGTCTGATAACGAGCTAATAAATACATATTTCTTAGCCAGGAACCAGGAAGCTCAAGTTCAAAGCACAAGAGAGGTCTAAAAACCCTCTCACTCAACTCCAGCTGCCCAGCATGAGATCAGAGCTGGTGGTTCTGGCGTCATCAATAAACCACTATTCCAATCAGCCTCCATTTTGTCTCCAGTGCCTTTCTCCCAGCTTGGAACTGAACCAGATGGATATTTCTTCCAATAAGTGGCAATAAGAGGAAACTGGAGAGTCAGCGGAACTTACGGCTGGTCTATGGCTGCGTCTATGCGACTGGGTAGGGGGAATTTCTTCCATCCTTTGTAAGAAATGATGAAGTTGCACCTTGTCTTCATCCAGCAGGTGGGAACACCTGGTTGCACTTTGCAAGTCTCTAGTTGCTAAACAGACTGAACACTTAGCAGGACCATTCAGTGGAAAAACAAGCTTCTGTGTTACAAATCTACTACAATGAAATCTAATTTTAATTTTGGAGTCTATTGTTTTCCAGGACAAACAGTGTAAATTGTTTCAGGGATGGTGTCATTTTGTGTGTATGTGTGTGTATACGTGGGTGTCTGCGTATGGGCAATGAGAAAATAAAATGTCTTTGGCTGAATCGGCATGAATTTCAAACAACAGACGCACATATGCCTGCATGTTTAATGACAGCTTCACTGTAGATTTGTGAAAAGGAAATACTGGAGCAGTTCCAACAAGGCCATCTCTGAAAATAGTCAGCGAGTGAGATCTTTTGCATGTGTGTGTGCATGCACACACACACACACACACACATCATCATCATCATCGTAATTCACCGTGCAGAATTGACACCTCGCCTTGCAAGGTTGTGGTGAGACACGACAAGGATGGCAATGGCTGCAGAAAATGAAGGAAGGAGCATAAACTGGATGGCGAGAGAAACTGTATATGTGCGAGTGTGAAAGCAAGATGGGCCAGGTAGGGTAAAGTGAAGTTTTTAAAGGGAAACATGGATACGAGAAGCCAGGGGCCTAGGGAGCATCACAGATGTCACCTTCTAACCAGCACTGGGCAGAAAATTTATTCTGATTTCCCCCCCATCAACTTACATTCAATCCTCAGAAGAACTGAATGTAAGAAAAGAGAATTTTGGTGAAATTTTAAGGAGTGAAGGGTTTTAAATGTATTTGATGGTGTGGGGTGTTCTTTTTTTTTTTTTTGCAAGTATCAGGGGAATGTTCTGACTTCCACTTCACAATTGCCTTTCCATTGATTTGCAGACTCCTTGGCTTGCTATACAGGTAGGTCCAGGGGTGGGATTCAACTGGTTCAGACCGGTTCTATAGAACTGGTTGTTGCGATTCTGCGCAGTTCGGAGAACAGGCAAATCGTGTCCCTAGCTGGCCCTGCCCCTCTCCATCCTCCCCTCCCCTACCCACCTAGTGAGTCCTTATCAAGCATGCACAACATTGTGTGCATGCCCGATATCGCAGGCTGGGTTCTTCCCTGCCCAGTCACTCCTTAAGGTATTTCTTTTTTCTGCTCTCCCAACGATCAGCTGTTCCTATGATCAGCTGTGTCGGGATTCCCCTCACTTACTGCTTCACCCAGGAGGCTTCCTGGGAGCAAAAACGCCCTTCCAGGAGGCTTCCCTGAGGCCCAGAAGGCCCAAAAAATGTGGGGGGGATTTGCTGTCCCCCCAAAAGCCATGCCCACCCAGTCACATGGCCATGCCCACCTAGCTACGCCCACAGAACTGGTTGTTACAAAATTTGAATCCCACCTCTGGGTAGGTTCTGACTTACAACAGTTCGTTTACTGACCGTCTGAAGTTACAACAGCACGGAGAGAAGCTATGATGAAAAGCTTGCAGATAATCTCTGCAGGTTTGTGTGAAAAGGGGAGAAAGAATTTAAAAAAAAAATTGGAGCAGGGGCCTCAGATCCTGGCAGAAGAAAGAATCTGGGTTGAGAAGAATGTTTGATTGGTGAAGAGGAACTGTGACAGGCAGTCCTCGACTTACAACGGGTTCATTTAGTGGCTGTGGGAAAGTATCGACAGCCCTGGAGAAAGTGGACGCATGACCACTTTTCACACTTAACGACCATTGCAGAGTCCTGATGGTGGCCTGATCAAAATCCAGCCATTTGGCCACTGGTTCATATTTATGATGGTCACAGTGTCCTTGGTGGGAGGAGGGTGTCACGTGATCCCTTTGGTGGGGAAGCAAAGTCCACAGGGAAGCCAGGCTCTCCTAACAACCATGCAACTGACAACCCCAGGGATTCCCTTAACAACGGTGGCAAGGAAGATGGTAAAATGGGGCAAAACTTTCTTCACAACTGTCTCGCTTAGCGACAGATTTACTGGGGCTCGGTTGTAGCCATAAGTCGAGGGCCATAAGTCGAGGGCTACCTGTAGAGATGGGACTTTGGAGGCAGTGGTGGGATTCAAAAAAATTTTTTTTACTACTGGTTCTGTGGGCGGTCGCTCGGTGGGCAGGGCAGGGGAAGGATATTGCAAAATCCCCATTCCCTCCCCACTCCACTAACCTGCTTTCCAGCTCCGTTCTCCCGTGCAGGGCAACCAAAGAAGACCCAGCCAATCAGCTGGGAGCTCAATGAGAAGAGAAGAGATGGGCTTGGCGGGGCCAGTCAGAGGTGGGATTGGCCGGTTCTTCGAACTATTCAAAATTTCCACGACTGGTTCTCCAGAATTGGTCAGAACCGGCTGAATACCCACCTCTGTTTGGAGGGAAGAGAAAGGGAAGGACAGTGCAGCAATTATTTTCTTTTGCTCAGACATTTCTTATTATAGCAAAATATTTTCCTGGCTAGATGCACAGAAGAGTCAGCGCTATCATCTCACACTAGCCCATCTATCTTCCTTCCATATCTGGATGCCCTGGGGGAATGGATATCTCACTTCTACTAATACCAGACCATCTGGGCCTCGGGGCGATATAATTCATGATCTAAAGGAGAGGAGGAAAAAAAAGGGAGAGAGGTAGAGAGAAACCTAAATTAAACAACCACCATTTCTAAAAGAATGAATTAGAAATAATCAGGGAAACCGAACATGCAAGAAAGCTCTGAGAAGAATGCTGACAGCATTATTTAGCTGGATTTTGTCTTTATAATCAACCCAATCTTATCTCCGAGGTTTTGTACAAAGGAAGAAAATATATTGGCAGCTTTTCCTTGATACATACATATATACATACATACATACATACATACATACACACACACATATATATATCATTTGCAAAACAATGCAAAATGAGATTCACCACTGGGAATCCAAATGCGGTGAGCAGCATCGCTCTGGAGCGATTTTGATTATGTAGGAAATCTATGTAATTACAAAACAGAAGGAAGGCAGCATTCTGCTCCTCCTCCTCCTTTCTTGGTGGCTACTTCTTTTCCTTTTTTTCAGGAGACCCATTCTGCATTTCCTGACTGTGTACATATGGACGCCTTCAGACTCCCTGGGCACACAAGAAGTTTTGCTCTTTGAGAAGCTGCCAATCCGTTTGGACATAAATCCATTCCACCCACTTTAGGGAAACAAGTCCTCACACGCCAGTTTGTTTTGATAAGGTTGCCGTCTTGCCTTCGCTTGCATGGCACAAGGATCCTTTGTTGAGCTCAGGTGGGGTCTCCAGACTTGGCAACTTTGAGACTTGTGGACTTCAACTCCCAGAATGCTGGCTGGGGAATTTCTGGGAGTTGAAGTCCACAAGTCTTAAAGTTTGGAGATCCCTGGTTTAGCTGATCACTAGGATTAACTCTGCTCGCTTTGACTAGTAGCTTTCTCATGACTAGTCTTTCTTTTTTGGGGGTGGGAGAGAGAAGTTTCCTTTTGCCTTGAAGCCCTTGGTCGCAGCCGGATTTTTTGAAAAAAAAATAAATAAAAATAACTACGGGACTGGCCTCAGTCAGAAGGGACTTGTTGAAAGCTAATTTGCACAGAATCAACAAGGCACCCTCTGCGTTTAGCACCATCTCTTCTGAATGAAGCCACTGGGATGAAAAGAAGCATCTGGCAGGGGGGAAAAAACAAGACAGGAGCAGATTTGGGTACAGGGAGCTCTGAGTCCTCCTTCAAATCAGTGTGTGTGTGGGAGGGAGTGGAGGGATAGCTGGAAACAAGCCGGTTTCCCATAAAGAAGAGATGGCTGGGCCTCTAATCCTTGTTCAGGGTGGACAACGAGGGAGAAGAGGGTTTGGGCCATGGTAGGAATTGGAAGGGAGGGAGGGAGGAAGAAAAGAGGGAATGAGAGAGAATAAATGAAGGAAGGAAGGATGGATGGAAGGAAGGAAGGAAAAGAGAGAGATAGGAAAGGGGGAGGGGAGGAAGGAAGAGAGAAGGAAGGAAGGAAAGAAAAGGGAGGGAGATAGGAAAGGGGAAGGGAGGGGAAGGAAGGAAGGAAAGAAAGAAAAGAGGGAAGGAGAGAGAATGAATGAAGGAAGGAAGGATGGAAGGAAAAGGGAGAGATAGGAAAAGGGGAGGGGAGGGAAAGAAAAGAGGGAAGTTGAATGACGAAGGGGGGAGGGGAGGGGTAGGAAGAAGGGAAGTAGAGATGAAGGAAGGAAAAGAGGGAGATAGGAAAGAGGGAAGGGAAAGGAGAGGGAGAGGCGGGGAAGGAAGGAAGGAAAGAGGGAGGGAGGTGTCTGATCTTCGGTCCATGGATCTCTCTTCTCTCGTTCCCCTTCCCATGGCAAGAAAAGCCGGGCAGGGAAAATGGGGGTGTGGATCTTCACTTGGAAAACCGGGAAGTCGTTCCATGGGGCGGGAGAACTGCTTTGCTGCTTCTGTTCTCCTGTCAATGGCAGATTCTCCCAACAGCAAGAAAAGCTGCTTCCCTCCTGGCAGCTTTCAAACCACCATTTGATGGCTGTTTTTTTTTTTTTTTGCCATGGTTGTTAAGCAAATCACTGCAATTCTTTAAGCGAATCACTGCACTTGTTAAGCGAATTTGGCTTCTCCCTTTTTCCTTACGCCGTTCCCTTCCCTTCTCTCTCCTCCTCCCCCCCCCTTATTATCCTACTATTTTCTTTTGTGTCGTTGCATTTTATATTATAAACTAATTTTTTTTAAAAAAGGAGGGGAATTTTGAGTGTTCTGCCAGGCAGAGCTGGGTGGGAAGCCCTTCAGTTTCAGCCGTGGAGACATGCCCGTAGTTTTTAAATAGCTGTGGGAAACTGATTGGAGCTTGGCAAAGTTCAGCCTTTGAAAGCAATATGGCCCTGAGCTCTGGCCCGAGTTGAATTGGGGGGCACCACAGCCAGTCTGGGCTCAAGCAAACGAGGCACCCCCTGCTTCCCCCCCCCCCGTCAAAAACAGAGCAGAGGGAGGGAGAGGGGTGAACTCCTTCCAGATTCGTGAAGGCAGGATAAACCCACTGAAAACAAGGGAGCTCTAGAATGTGTGGGTTTAAAAAATAAATAAAATTAAAAAAATAAACAAAGCAGACAATTCAAAACATCTCAGAAAGAGAACCTTAAAATATTCATGGCGTGCACTTGGATAAAGTGGTCGCCTGCCAAGATAACCAGGGAAACAAGTTTTTAAATAATTTAAAATCTGGGCCTGTTATGAATGATAGGCATTTTGGGGCCAAATGCAAGGTTTTTGTGCCAAACTACACTGAAGTAATGAATGGAATGGTCCTTTTTTCTTTTGCATGCTGACCCATTGCTGATATCCTATAAATAAAAGAGTCCAACCTTATTTGGTATGCCTGGGCATTTTCAGTTTTTATTTGGATATTTTTTCCCCCTCAATGAATATTCATCGGAATAAAGATTATAACACAGGTACACAATGCTGTCTCAATGAGTTGCAGGTAAAATGCAACTGGAATGGTTCCAGTTTGCTTCGAGGGAGCAATGGTTTTGGATTGTGTTGATAGATTTGTTTTTCGTATACCAAACTTTCTGCAAGCTGACATAACAGATCTCCTCTAGGCTCTTTCTAGGGTGTGGGTGTAATTTTAGCTCCCTGTCTGCTGCGGGAACATTCAGTGTGCGCTTGGGATAAATGTTTGGGTGGGATCTGGGAGGCCATGAGGAATCAAGTTGTGGAATTGAAAGAGGAGGGCCTCAGCATCCTGTCATCCAAGCCTCAACAATCTGCTGGAAAACTACTTAAACTTAAATTGCCTCAAGAAAAGGCAATTGATCTGTTTCGTGAAAGTATTCAGAAATGGAGAACTGAACCAAATCAATCAATCAATCGGAATAAAGTTGGAAGGGACCTTGGAGGCCTTCTAGTCCAACCCCTTGCTCAAGTAGGAGAACCTACCATTTCAGACAAATAGCTGTCCAATCTCTTCTTAAAAACCTCCAGTGATGGAGCACCGACAACTTTTGAAGCCAAGCTTTTCCACTCATTAATTGTCCTCACTGTTAGGAAATCTCTCCTTAGTTCTAAGTTGCTTCTCTCCTTGATTAATTTCCATCCATTGCTTCTTGTCTTGCCTTTTGGTGCTCTGGAAAATAAGTTGACCCACTCCTCTTTGTGGAAGCCCCTCCAATACTGGAAGACAGCTATCATGTCATTCCTAGTCCTTCTTTTCTCTAGACTAGCCATACCTCTACAAAGTTGTGTAGGTACACACTGATCTGCTGTAATACAGATCTTACCATCAAGAAGATTTTCCTGATGTTTACGTGACATCTAGCAATTGCAGCTTTTAGTCAATATTTTTGGGTTTAGTCTGGAAAAGTAATGGCCAACTTCTTCTGCATTAGGGAGGTTGCAACGTGTTTGGAACCTGAAACATCTCAGATTTGAAATGCTTGAAATTAAAAATGTGTACCGTATAACAGGAGATCGTGTTTCTTGAGCCTTCTTTTCTGCAGACAGATTGTTCCTTCAACTTGTCCTCCAAGGGACAAGTTTAAATCCTCACAGCATCTTTGTCTAGACTCCCCTCTAACCTATCAGTACAGGTAGTCCTTGAGTTACAACCATCCTTTAAGTGACCGAAAAACCGCCCTGAAAAAAGCAACTTACAACCGTTCCTCACACTTGCAAACATCCGAGCCATCCCCACGGTCACGTGGCATTTGGAAAGCATAGTAGGACGTCTGCAGCATCCCGGGGGTGTGGGATAACCAGGTTGTAACCTTCCCAAGCAGGCTTCCAACCAGCAAAGTTCACCATTCACTCGAACAACATTTAACAGCCGCAGAGATTTTATTGAATAGCTGAAGAGAAAAAAAAAAAAAGTTGGCAAAATTGGGTACCACTGATTCATCAACAGAAATGCTGCTCCCATTTATGGTTGCAATCCGAGGAATGCCTGCACCCTGCTCATGTGTCTACCATGCCAGAGGTCTCCAACCTTGGCCCCTTTAAAACTTGTGGACTTCAACTCCCAGAATTCCCCAGCCAGCATGGGGAATTCTGGGAGTTGAAGTCCACAAGTCTTAAAGTGGCCAAGGCTGGAGACCCCGGGTCCAGTCATTGATTAGGTGTGTGGGGGGGGAGGTCGGTCCTATAAGAAGAGTTGCAAGGTGCAGCTTTTAATCCCCAAAACTTCCTTCCGTAGCCCTGAGGGGGCCTTTCCTTCCCGCACCCAAAGATCCAGGACGGGTTTTCCCTCCCTCCCACCCACCGTCCCCCTCCCGTCTCTTTAAACGCCATCGATTCCTCCGCTGCTCCTCTTCCTTGGAATTCTCCCGCTCGCCGGGTTTTCCTTGCCGCTGCCCTCCGTCACTCCTCGGGGCGAAGTTCGGGAATGTCCGTGAGACACGAACCGCGTGGGGAGGGGGGAGAGAGAGAGAGAGAGAGAGAGAGAGGCGAGGCGGGCGGCGAGCATTGCCTGCCGCGGCTGGGGCGAGCCCGCGCGCGTGCGCGAGGCGGACCCGCCTCCTTGGGGCTTCCTCTGCTCCTGCCGGGGCCGCGGGGGGCGGGGGGGGGCGTCCCCTTCTTTGGAATTCTGTCAGCTCAGCGGCGCCCCCCTCCCTTCCTCCCTCCCAGTCCTTCCCTGACGGAGAAATCACACAAACGCCACCACATTCACTCACCCAGTCTCTCCTCTCTCCGCGCGCGCGCGCGTCAGAGAAGATCAATGGAAAGGCTGGCGCGCCTGCGCGGCCGGCCAACAGGCAAAGGACGCAGTTGGGAACCTTGAGAGTGAAAAAAGAACGGGGGGGGGGGAAGAGAAAGGGGAGTGAAGAAGCGACCGAAGCGCGCGCCTCACGCACGCACACACACACAGCACGCACGCAGGCCGGGCCGGAGGCGCGCACCAGGCTGTTGCTCCTCCTGCCGCCGCCGCCGCTGTCGTGAGGCGCGACTCTCGTGAGGGAAAGAAAAAAAACAAAGGGGGTGGGGGCCGCGGCGGCGGGACCGGCCCGCCATGGAGTGACCGCCTCCCTCCCCCTCCCGCGACCCCGACAGAGCTTTTCCCCGCCGCTCGGCTCTTCTTCCCTCCCTCAGCGCGGAGGGGGACCCAGAAAAGCGCTGACCCCGCTCGGCTGCCCTCCCTGCCGCCGCCGCCGCCGCCGCGCCCCCTCTGCGTGCCCGGCCGCCGGCGTGAGGGGGAGAGCGAGCCATGGCGGCGCGGGGCGCCTGGCGGCGGCGGCTTCTCCTCCTAAGCTCGGTGTGGGTCGCGCTGCTCGGGGGGCAGCGCCCCGGCTCCTCCGCAGCGGACGGCGCCGCGCCGCCTCAGCAGCACCTCCCGCCCGCAGGTGAGTCCCTGGCCGGTTGGGGAGGGGGTTTCTCCGCCGTCGCCTCAGCTGCTGCAGCCGAGAGTGGGTCGTGTGTGTCGGGGAGGGGGCGGCGGGGGGAAGAGCAGGGTCTCCTTGGCATCCTTTCCACACGCACACACACACACACACGCCCCCCGCGGCATCCCCCCCCTCCAAAAGGGAGCCCCGGCCGGGGAGGGTCTCGGCGGGTCTGCTGACCCCGGAGCGGGGATGCCGCCCAGGAGCCCCGCAGGCGCCGGTCTCGGCTGAGGAAGCCGCAGAAGCAACAGCAGGCGGGGTTCCCTTCCTTTCTCTCTCCCTCTTTCTCTCTCTCCTCCTTTCTTTTCCCTTTCTCTTTCCTTTCTCTCTCCCTCTTTCTCTCCTCCTCCAAGGCAGAGGACTCTGTCCCCCCTCCTCCCCCCCCCCCGCGCGTGTGGGTGTTTGTGTGTCTCTGGAGTGTGTGTGTGTGTGTGTNNNGGGGGGGGGCGGGCTGGTGTGGGTCTTTTGTCAGCCCCCACCGGAGAGACTTGTGCCAGTGGTGGGGATGTGTGGCTGAGGTGGGCTGAGAAAAGGGGGTGTTCTTTCTCCCCTCCCAGCCTGAAAAAAATGGCCAGAAAAGGGTATAAAGATGGACAGAAATGATGGAAAGGGGTGCTTCCCCCCTCCTTCCCTCCCACCAGCCCTTCTTTCTCTATCTCTATTTTGGCATTCCCTCCTTCTGCCCAGTTTTTCTCCCCCTGCAAAAAAAAAAAAAGAATCTGTACAGGTTGCCTCCACTTGTAAGAGTCCCATCCAGAGGTGTTTCACAAGGGTTTGCTGTGCCAGCAGAGGCCACTGCGCCTCTCCATTATAGACAGTTGCTCCTGCCATTTACTAGGGTGACTACTATGGTACTACTGTGGAGGAAGGAGGAAAGGAAGGAGAGCCCCTGCAGAAGTGCGCCTTCGGTTGGCCATTCATCAGCAAATACCCCTCCTCTCCCCCACTTGCCATCGCTTTGGATGAGTGCAGCTCTTTTGAGGTGGCAGGCAAAAAGGGTAGGGGGCGGGAAACCTGGTGGTATTCTTTAGGGGGAATCCCCCTCCCCTTCACCTGCTTGGCTTTTTGCAGCCAGTGTGTTTTTTACTGGTGGAAAAGAGCTGGTGTGTGATGCGGGCATTATCCCTAAGTTATGTCAGGTGCAGTGGCGTGCAGACCTAGCCTTCAATCTTGTGGATGTGTAGTGTGATCCTGGGCTTGCTTACTTCTACAAACCTGGGCAGGATGGGAAGCTGGTGTTAGCAATTAGCGAGCTGCCCACGTAAATGACTTTTTGTGTCACAGACGGAAAGTAAAGTTAATTAACTGCCGGAGGAATGTGCAAGTTGCAGACGCGCAATAGGGAGGTACAATGTGTTTGGAACCTGCAACAGCTCAGATTTGAAATGCTTGAAATTAAAAATGTGTGCACCTTTATCCTGCACTATAAAGCTGGGTTCTTAATAATGTAGTTAAGGAGAGCTGATACTAAAACAGATAAAAGCAGATTCTGGTCAGGAATGTTTAAAATAGGCTCAAATGGTTATGCTTGTATTTTTGACATTACACATCAAGGTACTTACTATATACCTGGCATGGGTTTTGTTTTTCAGTGTATTGTATCTGTAGTGATCTCAGCTTTTCAGTACTTGTAGTATTTCTGGTGAAAAATGAGGAAAAAAATGGGTTGGCAATATATGTTTTTGGGGGGTAAATGTGTGCACACAAAGGGAATGTTGATTGGAGTACGATTCTTTATCATTTAGCTGGGGAGTTACCTCAAATTGAAATCAGAATAATGCAGAGAGAAGGCATGTAAACTGCAAATGGCTCTTATTTCAGCTATTTCATATTTTCCAGTTGGTTTAATTATCACTCTAAACATGCTGCCTGAGGATGATGCCAGTTGTAGTCCAAAACATTTAGAGGGCAACACGTTGGAGAAGGCTGAAATTCTGAATAGTAATAAATAGTATCTGTTCAAACTATGTGCTGGCTTTAGTTTATGCCTTATGATCTTTACCTTACTCACAGTTTTCAAGTATATATTTGAGCTTAGCATCCTTGTGCATTTTCATTACTGAGGTGAGTTTAGATGACTAACATGTAAAAGTCCTGACATGACAGTAGTTGCGGCTACTGATGCTACAATTTGAAAAGTCAGATGTAAATGTTTGGGTGTGTTCTTTGAATGTTTACATCTTTGGAGAGTGACTTAGAACTTAGTACTTGAAATGTTTCATTTTTAAATTTTGTTTATGTGCTATTCTGCAACTAAATTTCTTTGTGTAGCTGACAACATAAAACTAACTATAATTGTAAGAAGGGATACTGTAAAGAAAAAAACATCAGCTGATTAAAATAAAGAGCAGGGGGATAAAAAGCAAAATCCAAAAATGGCATTAAAATTGCTACACAGTTTAAAAGACTTAGAAAGATAAAAGGTGCTAAAGTGGTAATCAACTAAATGTCAGGTCGTTTTTGAGGAAAGGAATTACTATTAGGAGGTTGCTGCTGCTGAAAACAACCCTTTTTGATTGTAATTGCGCATTGATAGTTTCCATCTCTGGTATTCCAGGAAGGGCTTCTGGTAATAAGTACTTATAGTAGATTTAGAACTAGTAGTTCCAGATTTAGTGCCTATAGTGCAGTCTCCACCAATCTGAATTGGCCCAATATACCAGAGCTTCTAAGGAGAAGATCCTTGGGCTCTTACACTTCCAAGGAGGTGTGAAAGAAGCTGAAGTTAGGAAGCATTACTTTTTAAGTGTTTTGGAATTCAGGTAGTCCTCGACCTACAACCACAATTGGGATCAGAATTTCCATTGCTAAGTAAGGTGGTTGTTAAGTGAGTTTTGCCTGTTTTTAGGACCTTTTTGGCATGATTGTTTAGTGAATCACAAAGCTAATGAAGAGAATCCAGATTCTCATATTGACTTTGCTTGTCAGAAGGAGGTTGGGGAAGGCCCAAATGGCGAAGTTGTGGCCCTGAGACCCATCATAAATAAATGCCGGTTGCTAAGTGCCCAAATTTTCATCATGCAGCCATGAGGATGGTACAATTATCATAAGAGCAGGGACTGTTTGTAAATCATTTTTTTTCAGGGCCATTGTAACTTCAGACAGTCACTAAATGGATTGTTATAAATCAAGGACTTTTCCCAAGGGAGATCAGACTAGCCTTCTACCCAGATGATTTTTAGAAGAAGTTGGAGAGCTTTCTAGTCGAGTTCATGACTTATGCCATCTTTTATTCTCATGTTAATGTTTTGCTTTGTTTTTGTAATACTTGACAAAAAATTATTGGTTTATGATTTTATGGTTTATTTAACTTTTTATCTTTTATGTACTGTGGGTATTTCAATTTTTTTTATAATGGAAGCTGCCAAAAGTCCTTGGATTGCAGTAGGATATCAACATGATCAATAGGCATAAAGATAAATAAACCATGAGATACTCAAAATGAGATACTCAAAACAGGCAACCATGATTCTGTAGTATCTCACAAGGCAACTGTCATAAGACTAAATTTGTGAGACGGTGAAATAGTATAAAAACCTTTCACACCAACAAAAAATCCTATCACGATACATTATTGGAACATTGTGTTTTTCAACAAGGTTACTGATTTTTATAATGTTCCTTCATGTTCAAATTGCTGCTATCATCAAAGAGCAAGATGGGAAAATTATACTGTAGTATTATGGAGTTTCCTTGAATGAAAGGGAATCCTGACTCCTCCCTTCCCTCCACTAAATTGTTGTAGTCTCAATAGATGAAGGTAAGGAATATGTGAAATAATATCTACACCTCACTATTGCTGTGATTGTTGCCATTGTGATAGGTAAAAAAAGACAGGGACTAAGATAGATGGAATGATAGAATAGAGCTGAAGTGAACAACTGGAGCACTTCTGCTTCTTCAAATCAGTTTCACAATGCTGGTTCTCAATGCTGGATGAAACTATGTGGATAAGGGAACAGAAACTGGGGTCAGTAGAGGCATCCATTCCTACATGGAAAGGAGCCACTTCCTTCTCTTGAGGCCATTGTTGTGATGAGTGGCTCAGAATTTTATGAAAAAAGAAAAAAAAGCTCCAGGTTTTGCTGTTTCTTCATAATCTATTGCAAAACCTGACTTTCTATACAGGTAGTCCTCAACTTTTGACCACTATTGACCCCAAAATTTCTGTTGTTAAATGAGACATTTGTTAAGTGAGTTTTGCCCCATTTTATGACCTTTCTTGCCACAGTTGTTAAATGAGTCACTGCAGTTGATAAGTTAGTCAAATGGCTGTTAAGTAACTCTGGTTTCTTCATTGACTTTGCTTGTCAGAAGGTCACAAAAGGGGATCACATGACTTTGGGATAGAGCAATGGTCATAAATATGAACCAGTTATCAAACATTTGAATTTTCATGTGACCATGGGGATGCAACAAAGGTGGTAACTGTAAAAAATGGTCATATGTCACTTTTTTCAGTGCCATTGTAAACTTTGAATAGTCACTAAACGAACTGTTGTAAATTGAAGACTGCCTGTATATCCATTAGCAAAACAATGGGTATATGGAAAGTTAATATAGTTTGATTAAGAAGGGCAACGTATTTCTCCAGAAATTTTAAATGCTATATTAGTTTGAGGAACTAGTCTGTCCAGCTCAGTGCTCTATTTAACATAATTCAAATTAAGTTGTTTCAGATAACATGTAATTCAAATTCAGATTTGATTATTTTGAGTCAATGACCTATTTTCACATAATGCTTTCTTTGGAGAAAATATGAGAATTCTCCATTATTTCATGGTGTCAGATTGACACTTAGCTAGTCTATTATTGAGCTGGTTCCCAACCATCTGCTCAATTATAAGCGTACTAATCAATGAATTACATATTTGAATTATTTTGCATTATGACTTTGCATCATTTGCTTGATAGTGACACCTGTGTCTCTCCAACTATTGATCCCTACTGAGAAAAGGTTAAAAAGTATGGGCAGCATTTTAGCTGTGGTAGAACTTGGTGTCCAGATTATTAGCTTTGTTTTTTTCACATAGTAATCTTTTGATTTAATAAGGTATGATGAGTTATGCATTAAAACAAAATTCTATTAAATATAAATGTAATTTTATGCATGGATAAGAATGGATATTTTGGCATGCATATTTTGTTGCTGTTGTGAGTCACTAAATTGTGTCCCACTCTTTGTGACCCCATGGACCATAACACACCAGGTCCCCCTTTCCTCCAGATCTCCCAGAATTATGGTATTTTACACATGCATAATTAGGGATGGGATTGCAGACGCTTGAGGGTTCCCTGTGTTAATGGTTCCACAGTCAAAATGCCTGATGCAGCACTGTTGAACTGCCAGTGAAGATGAATATGAATATGAATGTGTGAGAGGCCCAGCTTTCCCACTATCAAAGCAGAGATATAATGTGTGAGTTTTAGGAAGGCAATTGCCAATTATATACTGAGCTTTGTTCCTTTGTAATTCTGATGGAGAACAGAGGAAAGAGAACTTGATGCCTATGGTTTACTAAAGTAGGAAATTATGGATAGAGATAATAAGTGAGAATGTCCAAAATGTGATGGCAGATTTCATCATGAGTTTATCAGTTCATTCATTGTATTTGTATATCATTCAGCCAATAGGGTCACAGCAGTTTGCAACAATACAATATAAGCAATCATATAATTAAACTATTAGGAATCAATAATTACATAAATTATGAGTGAAAATAATAACAATGATCCTTGGTTTATACTTATTGATTAAAAGTCATGTGCTGCCTAAATTTTTTCAGCTGTACTACTGCTTAAACATTGATTACACATTCAAAGAATTCATTATCATGCTTTTTTATAACCATACTAATTTGATTGGCTTTACTTTACAATAGTCGAATATATATGAAGATACACATGCTATAACATCAAAATATGGAAAATACATAGCACAAGAAGATGTCTTCTTTAATCTCCTTGAAACAGATTATTCATTAATAACTTTATGATAAGTATACAGTAACACATAAGCAAGAGGCTCAATAATACTTGACACAGGATTCTCTGAAGAGAAGATTGAGTTAGAAGGCTTCTAACTTCTGGGTGATACTGTATTGTACATTGAACTGCTTAGAGATGGAGATGAAGATATTGCTTTCAAGTTTTACTTTGCAAACATAACATTAGTAATGCTTATAATATGGCTTGCATGCTAATGGAAATCTATCTAGCATCCTGTGCATTTTGAGTAAGCATGTATATATGTTTACATTGTATTTTTAATAAACTAATCAAGTCAAAGTGGCTTGTAGATTACTTGAAAATGCATAATGTGATTTAATTGAATTGCAGTATGATGCATCTCATTATGAGACTTCAAAGTCCTAATTAAAATAGCACTTATTTATCTATTTAATAGCTCTTCATTTTTACTTGTTATGCCGTTATTTTTCTCGCTTTTGCATCTTCTTCGTTAATGTACTTTGCTGTGACTTCCTAGAGAACTTTCTCTGACTTACCCAATAAGCAGGAACTTGGTCAGGCCCTTTAAAGCCCAAAGGTGATTTTGTATGATTACTTTTTCTTATCTCAGAGGAGTGATAAAATCACTAGCAGTGGCAAGTTAGGTAAATATAAAACATATTTCTTTAAAAAAAAGAAAGCATTGATGTGATGGGCAAAATATTCCGGCATGCTGTATGATTCCAGATATTGTCCTTCTGACTGAGTCTTCAAAATTTTTCCTTGTCTTGTCAGTGTTGGTTTATTTAGAATGTATTTAGAATCCAGCTATAGTGTCACATTTGTTAATATAATATGGAAGGCTGAGATATATGCTGCTACTTAAATACAAATTGCCAAAAGTTGTATTCAGCTTTGCTGCTTGTCTGTGAGGAATTTCAGTAGATAACTTGGATATACCATTATCAGCTGATAATGCATCTGAAGACAATTGGTGGTTCTTGTTGGTATGATTGCATTTCAGCCACTTTTTCCTTTGGAAAAATGTACTTGATCTGTGATATTTATGCCAAATGTAATGTTTCTGTAAATTTCTACACTATATACAATTTTGAAATTGTCTATAGATTAGATGTTTGAATTTCTTTAGTGAATTTAGTGTCTTGGCTAGAGTTTACTTATGGAATTTTTATAATTGACTTGTAAGGATATAACAAGGCAAAGTATACTTTGGAAAATAATTCATTATGGAATATAGTTTTACAGTCTATACCTTATGTAAACAGTGCACTTTGTAAGTATAATTTTGAAACATCTTGTAATGATTTAAAATAATCATTTGAAAAAAATCTCTTAGGCTGAATGTAAGAATAATGTAAGTTCTTTATTTAATTTGCTTGTATATATAAGAAGCGCAAACTCTGTTGCTGCTATATAGTCCTTCCCGGAAATATTCCTTCCCGGAAATATTGATCAACAAATGTTTAAGCAAACTTGCACTTATGAAGGAAACTTTCTTCATTTGCATAAAAAATAATACATTTATCATCACTAGAACCCATTGTATAGTGTTATACAATTGGAAATGTGTTTAATGTATTAATATACATGTCATAACAATTGTTAGAAATAATATATCCTTTTTTGAGAGAGATAATCTAGAAATGAGATAAAAATATTTATTTGATGCACACCTTTCATAATACATTTTATTTTTTAAAGGGAGTGCACTGAGAAGTTTTTCCTTAGCATACTTTAGGAAATGAAAGTGACTATTAACATATAGTATTGCTTTTGCTGAACACAATCTTATGACTGTAAGATCTGTAGGAAAATGTATACAATGGAAACCTTTTTTTCTGTCAAGGTTCATATTTATTTGTAAATAATCTGTAGGAACTACATGTCAGTAATGAATGAGGAATTCAACCAGCAATAAATAAGGTTGGAGTGTGACAGTGAAGTTACAATATTCCCCTCTCTCTTTCTGATACCTTTGTCCATCCTTCCTTGACAGATTGCTCCTACCCAAGGTGAATTGATTTTCTTCAAAGGGCTCTTGAAAGTAATTGAGGGTCATAAAAGATTAGACCAAGGATTACTTAAGGGGTGATGGGCACAGATTGCTCACCCTGGGTTACCCGTTTCTTAGGTTCAAGTAAGCAAAATATGCAGCAGTGCTGTAGTCTCAGCAAAATTACATGAGGTAAGTGTCACTGGGAAGCTTCAAAAAGTTACTCTTTCCTAAATGACACTTGAGAATCTCAGTAGAGGCTGTAAAATTTCTGTTTGCACCCGGATTTGTTCTTTTAATGAATTGTTTTATTGTTTGAATCTTTCTCAGATTGTCTGAGTAGAAATAAAGGGGGCATTCTCTTAAGAGGAAAAATAAATGGAAAGGAAAATCTAGTCATTGCATTTTTGGATCATTAGACTAATAGTTTAAAACTGAAGAAAGAAATTTATGAACTTGTAATAACCAAGCTAATTCTCCTAGTCTTTTAAAAAGGTGCAGGAATTCCAAAATGAAACGTTTACATGATTCCTGGCACAAATTGACCTCCTTTTGACACATTCTCAGTTTAAAAGAACATGTCACTCCTCCGTGCCAAACTTTCAAAACAGGTATTACTTTACACTTTAATTAACTGCATACATTTTGAAAGAGAAATAAACTAGTGGGCTTTTTCCACCACAGGCATATAAAGCCTTGCTTCACAGAAGAGAGCACTTAAGCAGGAACAAGGAAGCTTGTGTGATGT
Source organism: Laticauda laticaudata (assembly GCA_004320025.1). Lineage (NCBI taxonomy): Eukaryota > Metazoa > Chordata > Lepidosauria > Squamata > Elapidae > Laticauda > Laticauda laticaudata. The sequence continues at coordinate 20,729 of BHFT01003284.1, read as the reverse complement.
GAACTAAGATTGTGTACTTTAGGGGGGAGAAAGTCTGATTTTGGTGTATGGCTCTTGGCAGGCTCAAACAAAACAGTTAGTGTTCTTTCAGTTTAGAAAAAGTACTCTTTAAAACAGTCCTTTAAAAAAAACCTATTAAATGAAATATTTGTAAAATGTTACCTTGTTTAAATAATCTTTTTGTTAGTAGACTTTTTCTATTATTTCTATGAATGCTTGCTTATTCTTTTATAATAAGACTTTAAAATTAGGATTCTGGGTTCTGTAAGTCTTTCCAAGAAGTGAATACAGAATTACAACCCTAATGTGTATCTGCCCATATGTATAAAATGGAAAATCCACCCAAGTAATGCTTGGGTACTTTTGCCTTCTTGTTGAACAGTATTTAAGGATCTGTATCCACAGCAGGGGACAGAAAACAGTGGTTGTATGCAAAACTAAATGGAAATGTGCAGCTATTTTATTGTAAATAGCATCCTGTGTTTATAACACAATTGGGATCTAAGAGCTGAAGTGGCTTTCCTCTTTAATTTGCAGAGGGAACATAGTATTCTACATACCAGTGCATGACAATGGCCAGATATTGTGATTAAAACATGTACACTTAGACTGAATTTCTTCCATCATGAAGTTGATGTGGGACACTGGATCAGTCACTGTATTTCTGCTTCATGTATGTCAGTAAGAGGGGAAAAAGAGTGGAGATTGTATGCTGCTCTAAACACTTTAAAGAAAACGTGGGATAAAACTGTTTTAAGAAATAAGAAATAAAATTGTTAGAAATAGAGTTCCTCTTTGTAGAGACTTAACAAAAAGCAAACAGTGATAAGCATAAGTAAATGCTGGTTATTAAACCAAGCTATAAGTGGTGGATCCTTGTTCTCTTGGTACTTAATTAATCGGTAATCTTCATTTCCCATATTTGATTATGGTGATGATAATAGCTTAGGAAGCTATTTCTTGCCTTAAAACAAACAAACAAACAAAAACTGCTGTGACAAGCTTTCATGATAACATATGAACATGCTCAAAGAGTGCAATACAAATCTAATTAACTCGTGCAATTTTTAGAAAGTCAGCTTATTTCAATTAGTCCTATACATAAAATATCCTGCTGAAGTACATTTGTCAAATAGGGATGGTAATAATTGGGCAGGTTTCTACTAGGTCACCATTTATAAATGTTTTACAGTGATATTTATATCCACCTCTTTCATTCTTGCTAATTCAGCTAATATATAACCAGGGATCATAGTGGAGAAAAAATGGGACTTAAGGCCCGGTCCCACTGGCCAACGGATGCAAAACGTATGCATAAAGGACACAGCGGATGAGCAAAATTTCGGGGGTGGCTCCATCTGTTGTCATCCGCTCCAAAAAGTGGCGAAAATTTGCATAAACAGAACGGAAAAGAAACGGACGTGGATAGTATGTAGCGGGGATGTTAAATGGATGTTCATAGGAAGCCTAGTGGATGGAAGCGGATGGAAGCGGATGACACCTTCCGAAGGGTTTCGGGGAGAATTTCAAAGCGGATGCATAGCGGAAGGGGCGGATGCAATAGCGGATGAAGCGGATGCATCACAGACGCCTATAGGAAACAAAGGGGAATGTCGCATGGATGTAATCGGATGCAAAGCATTCACTGCGCATGCGGGGAGTATGAATTGCGTCAGCTCCGCGGATATAAAAGGATGCAGCACGCATGCAGTCAGCATACAGGGGAAAGACGTGCTGCCGCATATGTCTAGCAGGAACACCATGGTTCGTCAGTCAGGCAAGAAGAGGAAGCCCGTGCCTACTCGTTCAAGCCTGGCAAGAAGGCCAGAACCAGCATCCCACCCCCTGGCACTATGAGCTGCTGCTGCTGCTGTGGTGGACCAGCCCAAGCCCTCAAAGCCCCTGCTGCTGAAGCCCCTGCTGCTGAAGCCCCTGAAGGCCCTGCTGCTCAAGCCCCTGTTGCTCAAGCCCCTGAAGGCCCTGCTGAAGCCCCTGCCAGAGGGAGAAAGAGGCAAGGGAAGCAGAAGGGAGAGAGGAAACAGTACACCATTTCCGAGGAGCATGAGGATGAGGTGCTGGAATGGCTTAGGGAGAACGAGTACCTCTGGAGAAAGGGCCACAGACTGTATCGGGACACCAAGAAGAAGCAGGCAGCTTGGAGAGACAAGGCAGAGAGCCTGGGATACACTGCAGAAATACTCCTTGGATGGTGGAAGCACATGCACACCTGGTATGGTAAGCTACACCTCAAGAAATCCGGGCAGGCCTCTGTCAAGCTCACTGACCAGGAGATGTACGTCATGGCCAAGTGCAGTTTCCTGGAGGGTGAGATCGCCACAAGGAGCAGCCCCTCTGAGACCCCTCTCCCTCAGACAGCCCACAGACAGCCAGTCCTCTTCCAGCCAGGAGCCAGCTGCCCTGTCCAGGCAGGTGTCTTCAGAGGGCCCCACGGCAGAGACCCCCCCGACAGCTGCACTCCCCATGCCAGCAGTCTTGGAGGATCCCGTGGAGGATGACGCCCTGCTGTCACAATGGAGGAAGAAGCAGCAGCACCAGAGCCAACCCACCCCCACCCCCACCCCCAGCTCCAGAGGATGCAGGCAGAGAGGCAGACTGGAGGCCAGGACCACAGTTGGAGATCAGGACACAATGAAGACCAGCACAGAACTTCTCTCTCAGCTGGTCCACAGCAACATACCATCCTCGGACTGGAAGCCCTTCATCACCTACAGAGAGCCAGACCCTGAGGGACCTGCCCGAGGCCAGTACCAGGTGATGAAGGAGAAGATCACAGCACTTCTGCACAACCCTCAAGGCCAGCTGAAGCTGCTCCTACCCAGTCCAGGTTTGCTCCTCCACCCAGGCGATGTCACAGCCCTTCCACGGCTTTCAACAGCCCCTCACCTACCAAGGCTATGACTACCAGAACTTCCCACAGCAGAAGCAGAACTTCCCAGTCCAGGCCCAGGTTCATTGGACGCCACAGACGCCACTCCTCACCCAGCTGCAGACCAGACAACCCCACTGCACTCTCCTTCCTCCACCCCACAGCCAAGCCCGTCAATGGACAATCTGTCATCAGTATTGGGCCTGACATCTCAAGTCCTTGATGAAGGACCTCTCAACCTCACGGGACTGAGTCAGCTCTCGGATAGCTTCCTGACACACCATCCCCTGTTGTACCCTCGGGGCCAAGCACCCCAATGGTGCCTCAGACCAGCACTCAAGCCACAGCCCTCCACAGTCCCTGCCCGCTTAAAAGCTGAGACATGGACATTCAGAGTGACTGAGAATAGTGTCAGAGACTGAGTTGTACTTGTTAAATTTATCTTTGCTTAAGACACTTTACTTGGTTCATTTTGCTTCTTTAATGAAGTCATAAAGTTTACCTAAGAAGTTAATAAAGGTTATCTTTGCTTAACACCCTTAATACAGTTTACTTGGTTCATTTTGCTTATTTAATAAAGTCATAAAGTTAAGAAAGTTAATAAAGGTTATCTTTGCTTAAGACACTTAGTTTACTTGGTTCATTTTTTTAACTTAATAAAGTGTTGGTGAAAACTTTGAAAAAATGGTTAAGCCTTTGCATGCTTGTGGGATAGATAAAGATAGTTGTGGGATAGATAAACCTCCAGTGCAACCATAGTGGGACTGTATGGTCCACCATCCCAGCGATCCAGATGATTTTTTCCCCTTTTTATAGAAAATATCGATAAAATACCTAGTTGTCCGCTAGGTGTCCTTCTACATACTCTAGACATACTCCAGACATCCTAAATATACGAGATACATCCCAGATACAAATGTTTTGTCCGTTTTTTAATCCTTTATGTGCGAGATGCATACGCTTACATCCTTTCTATTTCCGTGCTACTAATGCTGTGTGGACGTTCCGTGTACCTTTTGTTTCTCCCCCTTGTCCGTTTTCAGCTGCAGCGGATGTGTGAGTTGAGGGGATGGCCAGAGGATGCAGAGAGGATACAGCGGATGTTTAATGGATGATAACGGACATAGAACGTTTGTTCCCCTTATATGTCGCAGATGTACATTGTACGCAGCGGAAAGTTCATCCATTCACAAAATTTTATGCAGCTCAAAACTTCTTGCGCGGATGCTCGACGGATAGAGTGTATGAAACACATATGCAATGAGTACACAACGGAAGCATCGCATTTTCCAATGGATGGCAAACTTTTTTTAACGTTTTACATCCTCTTTGCATCCGTAAGTGCAGTGGGACCGGGCCTGAAAGTTAAATATACAGAACAGCAAACTGATAGCAACAAGGATAACAGTCAGCCTTAGAATTCACAGTACAGGTAGCCCTCAACTTACAGTACAACCTCAATCTGAGCCCAAAATTTCTGTTGCTAAGCAAGACGGTTAAGTGATTTTTGCCCCATTTTATGACCTTTCTTGTCATAGTTATTAAGGGGATCACTGCAGTTATTAAATTAGTAATGTAGTTGTTAAATCTGGCTTCCCCGTTGATTCTGCTGGTCAGAAGGTTGCAAAAGGAGATCACATGACCCTGGGATCGGTGGTGGGATTTAAAACATTTTGCCACTGGTTCGGTGGCCATTGCTTGATGGGTGGGCTTTGTGCACGTGCACCAAATGCACACTTTGCACAGGCACAGAGGCATTTGCGCAGGTGCAGAGGTGTTCCAACTCACCTCCTGCAAGCCTGCACTCCCGGTCGCTTCAGCAGCTGCTGCGCAGCACTCTTCTGTGCCGCGCAAAGCAGCTGCGCTTCAAAAGCAGAGGATAAAGATGAGTATGGGAGCCCAGGTGGGCGGTGGGCCCAACAGCAGAGCAGCAGAGAGAACTGGTTTGGTCTCCATTGCTCATCGCCACTACTGGCTCGGCAGAACTGGGCTGAACTGGTAGAATACCACCACTGCCTGAGATACTGCACCTGTCAGAAATATGCATCAATGGCCTGAATTTTGATCATGTAACCATGGGGATACTGCAACAGTCGTGTGAAAAACAGTCATAAGTCACTTTTTCAGTGCTGTTGTAACTTCAAACGTGCACTAAATGAACGAGTGTAAGTAGAGGGCTACATGTTAAGATACTGAAGTAATGGATAGGTCCTGCCTTTTAAATAAAGGAACCAGCAATCAAGAAATACACCACAACACTAGGATTTTGTAGCCCAGCAGAGAAGCTGATAATTGTCCAAGTCTTCCTCCTCTTGAAAGTGGGATGGGATTTGGTCTTGTCTAGTCTTCTGAAGCTTCAGCAGTTGTCAAAATTTCTAAGAATGCTTCTGTGATGAGCGCCACTGATTCTTTAGGGCGCTTAGAGACAGGGTTATCCACCTAACCCAGGAGTCTTGAGTTCACTTCAATTAGCTAAGTTCTCTCTTACCCTCTCTTTGTCTACCTTACGCTGCAGTTCCCTCATTCCTCCAGGGATGTAACATTGAAAGAGCTGGAGCTTCGTCTCTCTTCTGAGAGGTAAAAGGATGCAAAAGAGGAATGGAAAATTCTGTCTTTTTGCTTATGATTCTCGTCCAGGTCATGGTTGTCCCAAAGGTGCTTTTCCCAAAAGGCAGCTGGACTTTCTTGGTTTTCTGTCTTTTGCAATCAGCCACTACCAATTCACCACATTCTCAAGGTTTCAATTAGCTATAATCGTGCCTTGGATAAACCTCATTGGCTACGATAACTGCCACAATCTCCATATGCCCTCTGAGCATTGATTGGGTAGAAGCTGAATATAGTACGTCAAGTATGCTTAAACATAAACAAGTACTTTACAGATAAATGGGGTCATTTGTTTGTACATTCCTGCTTGGGAAATCTCTTTGTGTTTCCTAGCCCTTTGCAGTTATAATTTTCAATGGAGTTGTCAAATACTTTAGGTTATTACTTGTACTTGTGTAGATTCCCGGTAAAGCTACTTTCCCAAAATGAAAGCTGTGCTGTTCAACACAGAACTCCATATTTGTCATTGTTTCTGCTTTAGGAGTTCCTAGGCTATCTGGATAGCTTAGTTCTGAAGAAGGTTATTAGTGTTGGAGCTAGTCAGACTGCATACGCTTCCTGAAAGGAAGTAATTGTAAAGTAACTAGGAAATAATTAGAAAATTATTTCTATTTTTGCTTTGTCTTTATGAAAAGGGCACAAAGTTTGTCTGGCAAATACTGCTGTGTAAAAAAAGAAACCCATAATTTTGGACTGATTGATTATCATGAGAGCCTTTTTCTGACTTTGACTTCAGAACTTTATTAGTCTTTTAATTATCATTTGAATAGAGATTGATTGTTGGCATGCAGTGCTCCCAAACAGCTTTGAATGGAGTGACTCCCTTGTTTATATATATTGTTTATAATTTTTTTAATCATAAGTTGACATTTAGAAGACAAGCAGCCTATTTGGACAGTCCTACTTATATTTAGTTATCAGCATGTTTAGCTAAAATGCTAGTAAATGAATTCTTAGAAGTATTATAACTTAAATATAATTTCATTCATTGTATCTGTTAGTGGCTCCTTAAAAGCTGCCCTTTTCCTGAAGTTGCATAATAGCCATATAGCTCTAGAAAGAATAGGCCTTTCAATTAAGGAAGCACCAACATCATGCAGCAAGATTATCATCTCCTATTGTTACCTCTTTAATGCCACTCTATTTTATAACTATTTGTTAAAAGCAATTCTGACCCTTTTAATTTTAATCAGTCCAAATAGTTTACTTGTCAACAAAACATGCATACATATTACAACAATTTCCCCTCCCCCACAGTTGTAAGAGTTTAACTTGGAGGAGAAACCTTTCCTTCCTTCCTTCCTTCCTTCCTTCCTTCCTTCCTTCCTTCCTTCCTTCCTTCCTTCCTTCCTTCCTNCTCCCTCCCTCCCTCCCTCCCTCCCTCAATTCATGACTCTGAGTGGCTAACAATAATTAAAAACATAAAACAATCAAGAAACCCATAGCTGAGATTAGAAATACAACAGAACTCAGCACAACCCTTGCAGATGTTCATATACAAATCTGGATCCCAAGACTGGTCCTACAGCCATGTCTTTGAGGTCTTATGAAAGTCTGGTGGGTTCCAATCTAATTTCCAGGGAAATGAAGCTCCAAGGAGTGGATGCAACTCCAAAAGAGGCTGTATCCCTGGGCCCCACCAGATGGCTCTTCTTAAAGTCAAGACCTGGAGTCTTGACCCTTCCTGCTAGACCTTATGGGACAAGTTGATATAATTGGGAAGAGTCAGTTCCTCAAACAACCCTTAGCTTTTATAGGAGCTTTTAAAAGATATAGGACAAGAAGGGAAACTTCCTCAAAGAAAAACCAGAAAGCCCAGTTATCTCTTGAAAAAAGCACCTTTGGGATAACCATGACCTGGATGTCACTGAAAATCTCCATAGACTTTTAAAAGACTATAGATGTCTTTAAAAGACTATAGAGACAACGGAATTTTAAAAGATCTTAATAGGCCTTCTATACCTATAGGTATACCCTGTCTATTTTATGATTTACTCATCTTCTCCCCCTTCCATTTGTCTACTGTAGAACATGAATAGGAAACTGCTTCTTCATTTATTGTTGTGGTTTCAGGGGGTTCTGGGTACTGCATGTTTCTTTAGAATCTGTTGATAGTAACTGCCCACATTTCTCCTGATAGAATTAATGGCAAAAGAAAATCCTTTCCCACACAAGCACAATCATTTTTTGGAAATACGAAGGCAAAGTTTATTTGAGTTCAGTAGTTATTGTTATTAAAATCTTTGGGTCAGTTTGGAAGCAATTAGGTCATAATTTTAGGTCAAACAACTTTTTGTTGAACTTTTTTTAAGCCTAATTGGATGCATGTGGAGTAGAAATACCCATTGTGAAAAGGCTTTGATTCATTGGCAAGTTATAAAATACTTGCTGTAAATTAAGCCAAAGTTCCTGGATTTCATGGTGCTGCAAATTATTCTATACAGTACTGAAAGAACAAATTGAATGTTTCAGTTTTTCTTGCTTATCTGAATGTTGTTCAATGCTTGGAAATTTTTTCATAGGGATTGCAAAAATAATTATGGGATGCAGGAATTATGTAAGTATTGATTTCTTCATACCATCTCATTTACTCCACCCTTCGGGAACTGCCATTTCAGCATTATGACGATGATGATGGATGGCCTAGCTTTCTAACTTAGAAGGCTTGGAATTTGTTAGTTGTGCTGGTTTGATGGCCCCTTTTTTTCCTGTTCCAGGCTATCATCCCTTGAGCGATGTGCCTGTGTCATGTAGATCAAGAATAGACATCTTTTTCTCCATGAAGGCTACCTTGTCCCCTCCCTCCATCATACCCAACCTCATTCTAGTATTCTCTACCTCACCAAGATTGTTGGAAAGAAGAAGCAAGCAAATTTTTATCACTTGGCTATTTTGATGCATTTGAAATTGCAGGTGAAGGAAGATTGAAAGCCCTCCCACCCCTCAATTCCATTCCTTCCTTGCCCTCTTCCTCCCTGCTAATTCTTACAGTTGTCAACCTTCAATTTTCATTCAAGTTTTTCTTTCTGCAAAGCATGGTGACCATATTGTCCTCTTGTGTATAGGAAGATTTAGTTCCCCGGCTTCTGCAGAGGCAGAACTAACAGTAGCTGCAACAAGTGCAAAGGGGAAATAGATGGGACCCGTGTTGTCATGGATTTTCCCCCAAAGCACTGAGTAAAAAAAACCATATATTGCCCTATCCCCACTCTCCTATTATAGACTGTATCTTCTGGAGTTTCATTTTGTGAGGGTGAAGTATTTTAAGCTATATTGATTACACAACATCTGTAGTTTGTTTCTAAATGTGCCTGTATAATATATTTCTCCCTCTCCCTGGTATGTTACTACTAATTCTCAAACTTTTTTTTTTCTAGTGGCATTAATGTTAGTGTGTGTTTCTTTTCCATTTTTAACTTCTTATTGTCCTAAGGGACCTCATAAATATTGCTTCCTCCTACAAAGCTGCTGACATGTAGCAAAAATTTCTAATTCATTATTCATGTGATGCTCATTTTCTATGTTTAGGAATTAATGCATCTTCAATGAAGATTTTTTTTTCCATGGCTGCAGTATGAAAAGAAGAAAGCAGGCAAAGCAAACACTACATGCAGAGTTATGTGGCAAGTGCTAGAATGCTAATCAACAAAGAAAATAGTAGGCATAAATATTTGCTATACTTACAGAGGAATTTAATTTTATGGGAAGAGGAAATGTGTAGTAGTATTTTTTATTAATGCACTGTATTTTATATTGTTTCGTATACAAAAACATCTCAAACTGATTTACAAAATAAACATACCAATAAAAATGGTAATTAAAAATAATATTAAAGAAAGCCTGTTTACTTTAAAAACAACAGTGGAGGAAGGAAAGAAAATAAACATTCACAGAGAGACAGTCTGGGTGAAGAGATAGCTTTTCAACAGATGAAATAATATGTGCCTCACTAATATCAGGGGAGAGAGCAACCATATTATGGCCGTCTGTAGCCCTAGCCAGTGTTTCTCATCCTTGGGAAGTAGAAGATGTTTGGACTTCCATTTGCTGGGGAATTGTGAGAATTGAAGTCCACATAACTTCAACTTGTCAAGATTGAGTAACACTGGCTAGGTAGATACCATATGCTACTACAGTAGGTAAATGCCAACTTTGAACTGAATATCAAATGCACTATATTGAAAACTAATTTTGAATTTTCCATAATTCAATACTTTACTTTTTAAAAATGGTAGGGAGACTAAGAGGAATGAAATAGAATTAACTGACCAACCATACCATGATTTCCAAAGAAGATCTTGCCTAAACAGCTTTTTCTGCAATGTACATTGAGAATATATTTTCAAAAATCCATCATAGCTTTAGATTCAGAATTAAAACAGGATCAGTGTAAAAAGTGCACTGCAGCAATATTTAAAAGGATCCAAGCTAAGTTGTATTAACTTGTGGTTGTATGCAAAGTAGATCTCTCTATGCGATCTTATTTCTAGTGGAAATTCTTTCCTCCAGTGCAGGTTTCAATGAGGTTAGGTACTTTCCAGGCTATGCATGAAGAAAAATACATCATGTTGGTTCATAAGAAAAAAATGAATATCAATAAAGTGTTAATTTAACATATGGTAATTTGTTGCTTATTGCTGCTCTTAAGTACATAAAACTGGACAATGAAACACTGAATTGCATTGAGTTGCTCTGAGCTGCATTGCGAGGTAAGCTGCTATCCAAGATTCAGTCATGTTTAATGTTTTTAACATAACAATATTAATAATTTAAGAAATTAAAATGCATAAATACTCCAGGTGCAATGACTTTTTCCAAGGGCTTGATTTGCATGGGAAAAAACAATTAACAGTCTAATGTCAGATTTATATCAAACTCATGAAGTCATTTTCATTTCTGCGAGTACTACTTTGTGCTCGATGTAAAGGGGTTGTTGAATTTTATTTTATGTAACAAGAGTGCCTTTGGAACAAATTTAAACGTCAAGCATGTTCTTCTTTCCTTCACACAGCTTTGTCTCTGGTGTTAACCTTTACCTTAAGAAATAGCTTTCGAAAACAAGATACATTCAATGGCTTGAATGACATCCTTTGCTGTATGTTTTGTGACTGCCAAGGACTTCATTATTTCTCCTCTAGTTAGCCAGATGAAAAACAGAGCTGGGAGTTTGAACATTATCCTCCTCTGAAATCTTGCCATTCTGTACATGTTCCAGTGGAAGAAAATTGTTCTGAAAGCATTATTTCTTTATTTTTTCCTTCATATTCAGAAACCCTTCATAAAAGCTCTCAGGTGGCTTTGGTTAAGCTGTTCCTCTTTGTTCTGCCAAAAAAAATTGTATTTTCTCAGTTTGTTCTTTCAGTAAGGGCACAGATTTACATCTCCCTCCCTCCACTATAGCAAACAAAAAGCTTCAGATTGACAACTTAGGGCAAAGGTATATGTTGTTGCAAAGACAGGTGCCAATTTAATTTGTCATAGAATAAATCCTCAGTTTTCTAGACAGGCATTCAGCAGATTTTCACAAAGCAGATAATTTTTTTTATTTTGAATGGATCAGATGTTTTTCTTGTTACTTTAGCAGTCTGGACCACTGGTGCAAGTTATGTCATTCATCTCCATTTATTTCATTTTGAATAAATTACATGATTAATGTTTTGATGTTGTTTGCCTCATTTATATAACTAAATAGGAGTTAAATGAATGAAAACCTTAATTGGGTAATCAGATGAACAACATAAATTATGTCAGTGATGTAAATTCAGATTTAACGGACACTCAGTTTTAACATATATTCTTTTCCCCCAAAGTTCCATTAAATTTAGCTTTTACTGAAATGAGGCAGAAATATATCTAAGTGATAATAGTTAAGTGCCATTCTCTGCACTAAAGTCTGTTTCAGTGAAAGTCTTGACATGTTGAACACACTGAGTTCTCCTGACTTAGTACCAGTTTTGGAACTTTAAAACACTTTCTCTACCTCATTTCTCTACCACTACCTCATTCAGGCTTTAAAAGTCAAATTGCAATTAAGCGGTTTCAGCTTCCTAAGACAAGAAATGTTGCTCTAATGAAATAGTAAATAAGCTCGAAATACCCATATGTTTTTCTCTTCAGCCCTCATAACTTGTTCTCAAGGTTTCTGTAAGGTTTAGTAAAACATCTAGAACATCTTGAGGGCACTGGGTTATCTAACTCTAAATGTTGATGAATCATCTCCCTTATTTTCCCCTAAGATTACAATGGAGTTAAGCAGCTTTTAATTATGTCACTGAAGAAGTGGGTGGAGAACTCTTCCAAGCAGAACAAGTCAAGGCCTGTGAAAATGCCAGCATTAACTACATGAACAGTTTAGTTTTATCTTTTTGGAGCCATCGGGAGGGTCCTAGATCCAAATGGGAGAAGGCGATTTAAAGCACACGTGGACATAAATTAGGCCAGTTGGCATCTCCTGAAATGTTCTGTAATGAATTGCCAGCAGGTGTGATGTGTGCATCCAAGCACACAACAAGTAACCTTTTCTTCCTGAATCAGAATCATTTCACAGACCTATTGCCTACATTCCCACGGTGGCATTATGTTCTCCAGTATGACATGGACATAACTTTAATACAATTATGTGATGTTAGCAATGTAAGCATCCATAGGGGAAGCAATGGGGCAAATAAGGAAATTTGAGTCATGATGTAAAGTCCATCACTAATACACTTGTGTCCAGTATCAAGCAAGTACACAAATTACAGGGGCTATGTTACAGCACATGTTTGGTCATTTTCATGTGGTAATATTTATAGATGCCCACAGTCAGCAATTAAGACATTACAGTGTTAATATGCAGTGCATACATTTATTTATATTATTTATAGAGTCTCCTATCTAATTACATTGACTTTGGACAGTGTATGAAGATTAAAGCCATCACCACAACTTATAACTCAAGATGCCCTGGTTAAAACAGCAACTGTTCCAAACCAAAAGCCACATGCATGTCTTCCGTGCCTTTTACTTTGCTAATTAAAACAATGTGAAAGAGTCCTGAGAACTATTTAATACAAACTACTATTTTTCATAGAAAAGGAAAGACACAATTTTTTTTTCTTTTTTGGGGGGTATTCTCTCTTTTTTGTATTTTCTCCATCACACACAGAATCACATATGTAAGCATGCAGCTCTACTGAAATCTGTTAGGACAGTAGTTCTAAACAACAGTCAGATGATACACCTACTTTTTATAAGTACAAAAAGAACATTTAATTTCTCCTTTCTTCTTTTGATCTGTAACAATAGTGCCTGCTTGGTTGGTTTGCTTGTGTCATATGCCCTCCTTTCCTTCATTCTGAGACACACAGCTTGCCTGTCTCCCACAGATGGTAAGCAAGGAGAGCTAAAATGATTAAATGTATAATTAAATCTCAGTTAAACTCCTAATTAGTGCACATTTTTAAAAGGATTGTAGCTTTCTAACACTAGATCCAAAAGTATAACCTTAGTTTAATTGGTGTTTTAGATTAGAATGTGCTACTATTCCAGTAATGAAACTATAGTAGATATTTGGCACTGGATTTGCTGCAGTTAGGCATTCTTTCAGGTTCTTCTGGAAATTTTTGACTGTTTTGTAAATATCATGAGAAGGGTTACTGTGTTACAGGAAAATGATTAACAAGAGTTGTATTTCTTATTTTGCTGAAAATATTCTGTTACAAACAACATACAGCTTCCCGCATAATCAAAATATCTGGGGATGTAGAAAATTAAATCTATCAATATAACTTTAGCCATGAATTTGTGGAAAGAAGAATTTTGGGATTCAGGTATTGAATAATGGTAATTCTGCAAAGGAAAATTTTCTGCAGCCAAAAGTGTCTGACTTACCTCTAAGCTGTCTCCAATTGCTTAGTGCTAAGAATAGAACTATAAACAAAACAGTTAAATATGGTGCAGTTATATAAACCTGTAAAGCAATCTGAATATAAAATTAATTTTATTTATAACTTAATCACAAAATTAATAACAAAGGAGGGAAAAGAAGGAAAAATAACAGTAAAAATGACATATCATTTTCCCCATGATTTTTTTTTTACAAATATGAGTACATATAATTTTAAAAGTTTATAAATTTAGAAATAATCAAAATGAATAAAGAAATTTCTCTGCAGTATTGATTAGAAGTGGTACAGGAAAGGTGCAAGGTGTTATCTACTATACATAATTAGCATAAAATTTATTGCCAGGGGAAGTGATTCCTGTATTATAAAAGACTTTATTTGGCCAATGAGAGAGACTATAAATAAGATTGATTTAATTGCATTAGATCAAAATTAACATTGCCTTATGGAGCAAATTAATTCTTTTGTTCATTTTTCTAACATGGACCATATTGATCCAAAATAATTAAAATCCAGGAAGAATTTAATAATAACGGATGGAGGGTTAGTGTTGGCAATGACCAATCAGGAAATATATATACTAATTACCTTTGTTGCGATAGGTGTATGTAGACGTACATAGGAATATATATTGTATGTAGCACATTTGAAATATTCTACAAAACTCTTTAAGTTTTGAAAGAAATTGCATAAAGTCATGGAATGTGCTGTGATAACATACAGTGATTAATGCTAATCTTAATTATTTTAAACCCCCTTTAAAAGATGGATCTATCAAAGTTATTAATCACCATAGTGACATAATCAATACAACAATATTTGTTTGGTATCAATTACTGGGAAACAACAGCAGAAAGAACAATTAATGAAATTCTGTTTGCTGTACTTTAACTGATTGGCTACAGTAAATCCTTTGCTTTCTTTAAAAAACTTCAATTATTCCAGCAGGGTTCTTGTGTTTTAACATTTCCCCTCCTTTTGATTGTAATCTAGAAATTGAAATATATTTCCTCATTCCATGTAGATCATAACAGAGATTAAAATCATCCTGCTAATTATTTGTATTCTACAAAGCAAATTCCTTCAGCTGAGTCCATGCTCTTAGGACTCTCTCAGTGCTGTGCCTGTCTGTCAAAGGACTGGATTGATGTCAATGACCTTCAGTAAACATTGCAAGAGTTACATACTGAAAGTTGACTGATGCAGATGCATGAAGTGTTGACAATATGTAAACAGTTTGAATAAGCTGTCCTTTTTTGTAGCAAGACTAGGCAAGCAGCCCTACATGCAAAACAATGGGAACAGAAAGATACCTTGAAATGAATTTGCTGCAAAGTGTTATGTTGCTTGCTCTGTCTAGTTCAGTGAAAAGAGAACAAATCTACATATCTAAATGCACATTCAGAATATTCTTTGCAGTCAGTTGTAGATGCAGGCAGAAATACTGTGTCTGGTTCCAGAAGTGTTGCATAAAACTGCCAACTAATTTTATTTTGTTTAATCAATTATTTGGAGAATTGAAATCTGCTGCAGGAAAAATTGCCTCCCAAGTTAGCCCATGATATTCTTCTTACACAGAAGTAATTATACTGAAATTATATTTAAAAAGCTGGATTCATTAATTATCTTTTTAGAGTGCCAAATGCAGATTGGGAAAAAAACATGTCTTTAAAAGCAATGAGAGGAAATTGCAAGGGAAAAGAATTGCTGCCGAGAGAACTTTATTATCTAGTAAGACACATGATAAGCCAGTGAATGAGGCCTTCTCTTATCTCTCTGCAGGCTCATAGGTATAATCAGGCCTGCAGATAGGAGGTGTCAAGATTATTCAGGACTTTGTAAATGTACATAGGCCTTAAAAGATCAAAATCAGCACCTTGGATTGTATTCGGAAACAACTGGCCAACCAGTGTAGTAGGCAAGCAGTAAGTGCAATATATCCAGCCACTATTTGTGTATTTCAGCTACCCTTTCATATCATATCAAAAAAAGTGAAGGAATGCATTGGGGAGGTAAATTCAATATTTTGAGTAAATAGTTTGGTGATTCTGCTCAAAGCGGATTTGGTCATGTTGTTGAATCAGCTCAACTTTCAAATGAGAAAGTTGTGTTGAATGGTTAAAAGGGATCTAAATCAACTGGACATTTGAGAGTCTGGTGAATTTTTATACATATTTAAGTTTTCATGGGTACTTTCATGTGTGCTGTTCAGCTTCCTTCGGGTATTATCCCATGTCATTGTAGTTGTGCTTTTAAAGTTGTAGCAACGTTTGATGATGCCTGATGATGGCAGATGAGATTCTGCTGAAACGTTGCTACAACTTTAAAAACACAACTACAATGACATGGGATAATACCCGAAGGAAGCTGAAGCAGCACACACACATCACACAACACACACACACACACACAATGTTTTCTGAGGTATTGTATGTGGATCTTTGGTTATGTCGGGTTTTATCCGCGTAAAATTGGAGGTATCTGGCAACGTTTCGATGAAGTCTCATTCATCAATCTTCAGGCTATTTTTCTTCAGCGCTTCTCTCTCTCTCTCTCTCTCTCTCTCTCGTCTCTCCTCTCTCTCTCTCTCTCTCTCTCTCATCTCTCCCTCCTCCTCCCTCCCTCCCTCCTCCCTCCCTCTCTCTCTCTCTCTTCTCTCTCTCTCTCCATATATAATATAATATATATATATATTCATATATATATAATATATATTTCATATATATATTATATGAATGAAATTGAGATCAAGCCTGCTGCTAAAATCCAGATCACAATTTACGTGGAAATAATTTTGGAGCATGGACCTGCTTTGCCACTGCACAATGGAGCTACTTTTAGAGGCAGCAGGCTGAACGCCAGCTGCTTCTCCCAATCTCTTCTCCCATAATGCGGGAAAGGTGGATGATCTCAGTACAGGAAACTCCCTCTCCCCATCCCCACTGGCTGGGGTCTGATCTTCTGAACGCATTTTATTTCCACTCTTATAAAGCTTTTAACCAAGCTATTAGAGTATTGTTCTCTGTTTTCTGACACTTTATTTTATGCATTTGTCTCCAATCTGGCAATTAGACCTACGTTTGCCAGGATGTATATATCCTTAAAAAAGCAAAAGCATTTTCTCAGTTTGAAGAGTTTTGATGATTTTTTTTTAAACACACGCACACACACACCAACACACACACAACCCACACCACTGCATCCTTGTTGCTTTTGTTATTAGGTGGCACGGGTGTAGTTCTGACTGCAGTGAGAGGGAGCACCTATTTGCTGAACAGTTGTTCTTTTTTAACAACATAGGATGGCTCTTCCCAGGCAAAAGGAATAGCTTAATAATGTAATCTTAAGTATCCCTAAATTTTTGTTAGTAATTGAGAAGAAATTCTGCTGGAACCCTAAGGTTGGTTGCCTAGGCAAGGGATCAGTATTGACCCTGAAGAACCAACAGTTGACTTCCTCAGTATACAAGACATACCAACATTTTAATGCATTCCAAGTTATTGTTCAGTTTGAGCCGTATCTGAGGGTTAGCTATGTTGGCTGTAATATCTTTTTCTCTTCTGTATCTTATAGACTATACACACTTAGGAAAAAATTTATATGTAAAGGTGCAAATCTTTAGAAGGAGGGCTTCAGCATTATAATAAAAGTACCTTGGTCTAATCTCTGAAATTGCATAACTATACTAGAAGTGAGCATCTGACACTTTGCCCATAAAGGAGCAGTCCTACAGGAGTGCAAGATTTTAATTTTGAGCACCACTGGGCATTTATTTTGTTGGTTTGGATGCCATCTAGTGGCTGTGATGTTACTTTAATGCACAAGGAGAACAAAGAGATAAGTAAGTCTTCATGAAGTGTTCCTTTGTCCTGCTTCTCGTTCTATTTGTTACAGTGCTTTAATTCTGCTGCCTTATTTTGATGCTGTACTTGAAAGAGTTTATGATTTGGGAAAAACATATGTGGCTGTGGAATCTCTTTTTGTACGTTAAGGGTTTTCCCCACTCTTTCCCCAAGACGCAAAATAATTTCTAAAAGTTTTCAAGAAATCCTTCATATGGAATATGAAATATTAAGTTCTAAATCCTGTAGTTATTGTAAGATGTGTTTATAAGAATACATCAGGACCTGCATTAAATCCACTGATACATAAACGACCTAATTCAATTTAGATGCCGCAGTTACTGTATCAAAATATTGGAGAAACAAAGCACATTTTCTTTTGGATCAATGATATTACAAGGAAGGTAAGGGAAGATACTATTGGCTAAAAAATTAACACAGCAGCATAGTCTTGCATAATTTAATTAAAGGTTTTATGCACAATTGCTCTTCATTTTTATTCTTTCAATTCATTTGGAATGCTGGAGGTCCTCGGACCCTGTTGATTCACAGGATAATTATCTGCAAAGTGAACAGAATAGGAAGATCTGGCAAGCAATACACTGAGCCTTAATAATGGGCTGGATCTTTGAAAATTGTGAAGAAAAACATTCCATAAAAAATCCTGGTGAATCCCAGTGATAGTTGGCTAGATGCTCAAAATGTTGCTGATTGTTCTATTCCAAGCCCACCCTCCTTCTGGTCATGTGATCTGCAATAAAGCATAACCAATAGCCCTGTGGTTTCCACTGTATATCAGAGATGCAACAGATTAGTATACTTGATCAGATAGAAGAGAATATAGATGCCTTCTGTGGACAATTCTGATAAAAAGGTTGGAAAGAATCCCAGAAGCCGTGATCTGCATTTTATTTCTCCTTTTTTTATTTAAAATTGTATTGATAGAGATCAGGGTTTTTGTTAATATTTGAGAATGACATATTACAAGTTGTGCATGCTAATTATGGGACCATATGTTTTCTAGTAGCACACACTGTTGCTGTCTCTCTTAAGAATATAGGGCAATGTATACCAAAATCACCTGAAGCTTAGGCACTTGTTCCATCTTCCAAAAGGGACATTAACCAGAGGCTTTGTTTTAAATGCCCAGAAGCTGCTACTGCTTTTTCCTACTCTTCTCTAGGTTGCAAAAGTCATTCTTCAGACTATTGATTATGGTTTCTTTTGCTCATCTGAATTTCTTTGTGTAAGAAGCTTGAGGGTTTTTCGTAGATTTTGGAGCAGTGAAGGTCTTTTTATATCCACAATAATATAAGATTTCAGCATAATATATTTGGAATGCCCTCAATAATACTATTTTTCTGTCTCTCTTTCTCTTGTAGAACCTACAGTGAGAACTTTTACTCCGTTTTATTTCCTAGTAGAACCAGTGGACACTCTGTCAGTTAGAGCTTCTTCTGTTATACTGAACTGTTCAGCATATTGTGAATCACCTCCAAAAATCGAATGGAGAAAGGATGGGACTTTCTTGAACCTGGTATCAGATGACCGCCGGCAATTGCTACCAGATGGATCTTTGTTAATCAACAGCATTGTCCATTCCAAGCACAATAAACCTGATGAAGGTCATTACCAGTGTGTGGCAACCGTGGAGAGTCTTGGCACTATCGTAAGCAGGACAGCTAAGCTTACAGTTGCAGGTGAAACCTTATTTGGATAGCTATTGCTTACATTTTCCAAGTCTGAGGTTAATGTTTCTGCAGAAATAAATACACATTGTGTGTTGCAGGAGAAATAGGTTGAGAAGGCAGTCTCCAAAAAAGTAATGTCTGTTTTAAAAGGGGGCAGTCCTCAGAGACCACCTCTTACTTTGAAGCGTTACAGCAGTATTTCTCAACCTTGGCAACTTTATGTTGTGTGGATATCAACTCCCAGAATTCCCCAGCCAGCATGGAGCATGGCTGACTAGGGGATTCTGGGAGTTGAAGTCAACATATCTAGTTGTCATGGTTGAGAAACACTGCTTTAGAGGGTTAACTTTAGGACAAGTGTTAGTGATAATCTTAGATTTATAGTAAAATGTTGGGGGGTGGTGGTGTGTTGCCTCCTAGTCTTAAAATCAAGTCCAATTACATGGTGTCTCAACTTACAACCGCTACAACTTATAGGCAAAATTGTTGGCTTGCTTGTAGTCATAAATCGAGGATTAGGTCTGGTTTGTATTATATATCACTTTGCTTTATTCATATTCAGGTTAGTTACAAATACACACTAAATAGTTACAAATACACACTAAATAGTTAAATAACCTAATATGTGATTCCTGATTCCACCATTTCCTTCCCACTCTATGGAGGTCATTTCCTGATTATTATTATTTTTAATATTACAGTGAAATAGAGAACAATGAAAGGTTGGGTGGGCATTGTCTCAGACTTTTCCACCTGAAACAGCTATAGTGTTTTTCCTCCTGGGGGTTTTTCCTGACTGCTATCATTACAGAATGTCTTATGTTTGAGTGTACTTCACAGCTCTTTCCCAACCCCCACTGGTAAAATAATACTTTGTTACGGACAAGATGGAATTATGGTCTCCAGTCCTTCTGATAGCCAAGATTCTCATTTAATTTGGGAGATGATCTGTCTCATAAGATAATTGTTACTGCACTTTGATTTGTTGAGGCTGTCAGGAAAGTCAAGAGCCTACTTTTCTTTAGTAGAGAGTGAAAGTAATGAACCTTCATTTTACTACTTTCCTCATTATTTTATGGGCTTTGATATCTTCCAGTCAAACAAACATTTCTCAGTCAAATAATTTGGGAGTTTTAGAAGCTGCTAATTTATCAGCTTCAGGTTAAACAATCAGAATATGTTTTAATTGAATATATTGCTTCTCAGCAAATTTGTGCAGCCAAAATTATTTTTATAGTACATTAAACATCTTGAAAGAGTGATTAACCATGGACTGGTTTAAGGCATTAAAATTTTTCCATCTAGGTGAATTGTTACTTTGATCACCATTTGCCATTATATTTTGCTGTTTGATTTCTCATGATTTAGTAAAGAGTATAGTGTTAATACAGTTGGTTTCACAATCTGCCAGATGTTTAGACTAGATTTGACATTTTTATCCACCTATCAAATCCTTTCCAGCTACCTGGGATAGGTAGATGTTGTTGAGATGTTATTGTGTGGTGTTAAAGTTCTCATCACAAGATGTAAGCTGTTGCAAGGTAAAGTTGCTTTTTCCTGTTGATTGATGGTGATTTTATCAATGCTGATGGGGCTCCAGATGTTTTTGGGATTTGCATCCAAGGTGCTCATGACTATTGATACTACCTTTGCTTTCTTTTACCATAGTCTTCCTACCTCTGTTTGCAGGTTGTTGTATTTTGTGATTTTCTTTTCTATTCTGCTGCCTCCAGGTACTGTCAGATTTCTTTCTTTCTTTCTTTCTTTCTTTCTTTCTTTCTTTCTTTCTTTCTTTCTTTCTTTCTTTCTTTCTTTC
>BHFT01003283.1:0-13744 GCA_004320025.1 Laticauda laticaudata | reverse complement strand
TCAGGTATTTTCCCACGTCATCATAGTTGTGCTTTTAAAGTTGTAGCAATGTTTCGGCAGAATCTCATCTGCCATCAGCAGGCTTCTGTATAATGTTCGCCTGTGAGTCAGACGAAACGGCTGTGAAAATCTGACTCATGGACGAACACAATGCAGAAGCCTGATGACGGCAGATGAGATTCTGCTGAAATGCTGCCACAACTCCAAAAGCACAACTATAATGACATGGGAAGATACCCGAACATAGCTGAATATCATACATGTAAGTACCCACGAAAACTTAAGAAAACATATATATGGATATATATATATGGATTTTATTTGGTAGGCATTGAATGCATTTTGAATTCATAATATGGAAAAAAGTGAATGGTTGTGCATAAATATGTCTACAATTTTAGAATCAACGGTTTCTAATAGTGGCACAACTGTTCTGTCCCTTTCATATGGGAATGTGTACATTTATTTATTTCCAGATACCTGCTTTCCTGACTTTGTTTCACCCATGTCCCAACCATATTTTTTATTGCAATGGAAATGAATTTCTGTGCCAAGATTAGAATTTGTGTTCACTATCCATTTTTGCAACCTAATAAAATAGCATGTCCTTCTAATCAAAGGTTAGACATATGACTTAAGTGTTTAAAATGGTCCAAGGTCCATCAGTCAAGATTCCTTTCAATGAAAATCTTGTTCTCTTTCACAAGCCACTGAGATCTTTCTTTGGGTTGCTTTGAAATCCCATGCTAATTTCCTTTGATGATTTATGATAACAAGGGTGACCCAGGTTTACTTTATAATTATTCTGACAGAAGTGCCAAACATAACATTCTTATTTAACCATTAGTAATATTGAACTCCCAGTTTCATGTTCTTTGTTCAGTGAGTTTGAAAGGCCAATTGTATACTCTAAGGAGACAGAAAATATTAAGTGACATTTGCAAGTATAATTTGTGTGGAACTCAATTTGGCTGCAAGAACAATTGTGGGAAAAGCTTCTTGTTTAGAGATATTAAAGTTCCGGAAAGTGAAATCAAGTTCTAAAATGCCCCCTCTGTTAACCTGTATTTTTCCTTTTATTTGGGTACCAAAAGAATATTCCTCCTTTAAAGATTGTGATGTATTTGTAGCTGTCGGCAAGTTAGTACAGATTTCTAATAGTTGTTTTCACAGTTTTTAATATACCTTTTAATATACCCCAAGAAATAATATGACTTTTCAAGAAATTATCCTGAATATAAGGGCACATTTTTCTAACCACAGGCAGCTCATCTGTATTCAAAATCAGTTTGTTGTGTAAAATCAATATCTCTCCAAGCATGATAGATTTGGATATTTTATGTCTCTCTTCTTCCCATCCTATGCTGGAATTTATTTATTGAATACATTTTCAGGCCACCTGATTCATAGGGGCTCTGCACAGCTTCACAGGGTTACAAGAAAACAGCAATTCCAGAACAATCATCCATAAAACAGAAACCAATGCAAGGAAATAAAACTACCCTCCAGTCCTGTAACCTTTTTCAAAAAGTATATGCTGAAATACCATATATAGGTGGTCACTGACTTACAACCATTCAGTTCAAGACTAGCATCAAAAATTATTTGCAACTGGTCCTTGAATTTACAACCATTATGGCAGTTCCATGTATGGACACATGATCAGAATTTAGGTGTTTGGCCACCAACATGTACTTACAATAGGTACGATATCTCAGGATCATATGATTGCCATTTACAATCTTCCCAGCTAGCTTCTGTCCAGCATAGTCAATGGAGGAAGCTAGATTCACTTAAAAAATCATGCAATTCACTGAACAACCACAATGACCTTCCAGCAAAGAAGGTCATAAAATTGAGCACAGCTCACTTAATAACTGACTTGCCTAGTAATGGAAATTCTGGGCCCATTGTGGTCATAAGTCATTTAGCATGGTGAGGTGCAAGCAAGGATGAATACAGCCTGGATGAATTGGTGAGAACTCACCAGTGTATTATGTGATAGATGAATGATAACCCATCTTAAATCTAAGATTTACAAGACAACCATTTGCCCATTGCACTGTATGGCACTGAATGCTGGACAGCAACAACATTTTCATGCCATGGAAATGAGAATGTTCTGTTGGATATCACATCACAAATGATACCATTTGACAACATTTTGGTGTGACAAGATGAGAGAAGGCCAACTCCACTGGTATGGATATCCTGAGAGCAGCACCTTCCACCGTGGCCAAGACTGCCTACCAACTAGAAGTCAATGGCTGGTGACTTCACAGCAGAACTGGTATTCAGCAGGTTCTGACCGGTTCTGGTGAACCGGCAAATATCACCTCCTGACTGGCCCATCGCCCATCTATTCTCTGCCTTTGAAGTCCCAGCTGATTGGCTGGGCCTTTTTTTGTTGCCCTGCATAAGGGAATAGAGCTGGAAATCAGGTTAGTGGGGTGGGGAGGGAATGGAGATTTTGCATTATACTTCCCCTGCCACACCCATCGAGCCATGCCCACAGAACCAGCAGTAAAAACATGTGAATCCCACCACTGCTTCGTGGGCATCCAAAACAGAGATGGCAAGACACCATCAACAAGCAAGCCACAGGCCTGCAACCTGGAAGTATGATTATGATGCTATCCTTTTTTAGGGCTTGCAGGGCTTTTAGTTCTTCTTTGTGCAAGTTGCAAGTTACACAAAGAACTAAAAGCCCTGCAAGCCCTAAAAAAGGATAGCAGCATAATCATACTTCCAGCAGACAAAGGGAATGCCACAGTAGTAATGGACCGGCGCTCCCAGTGTCTGCCCGGGTGGACACGTTGTCCGGCAGCGCGTCCACTGGGCGCGGGGGGGAGCGAAAAGGGGCTGACGCGGATAGAAAAAAAGACTAAAAAAACAAAATTGACAGGACCTACTAACAGATCCACATACAAACGCTTAAACATGGACGCAACCACATATCTAGGAAAATTAACAAGAAGAAATATAACCGAGCCACATGGCCAAAGAAATCCAACAGATGATGCATCCCAAAAGAGAAAATCTTTCCAGATGTCCCAAAACTATATGGCCGCCCAAAAATACCAAAAAAAGGCATACCTCTCAGACCCACAGTCAGCTCCAGAGTGAGCAACCACTACAAAACCTAGTAACACCTAGCAAAACAACACAGCCCCATGCTGAAAAAGCTGCAGCTTCACATGTTAACAAAAACTGCATTACCACTCTTTGGAAATATCAAAGATCTAGCACGTGGAACAAGAAGATGGCTTGCAAATTTTGACATGGCTTGCGGTTTCACTATATCACGCAGTTCCCAATAAAAGAAACTTTGAAACTATCATTCAAAAAATAATAATACCAAACCAGCTAAACACTCTATGGAAACTAGAAGAACGATATGCTTAACCAACGCGACATATTTGCCAAATACAAAGGACAGAAGATAGAACGCAAGTTGAAGAGCCCCTGATCGTGGATCACAACTGTCCACCTATCATTTGCAAACCTGTTCAGTGAAGAATTTGAAGTCCAGGAGCCGCTGGCTAATGCCACCCACAAACCCAAAACTATGGTTAAGATGCATCATCGATGACACATTTTTGTGATTTGGGGGGCCCGCCTCCCGATGGAAAAGAAAACAAACAATTTCCTACACCAACCTAAAACAAACACGCCAAAATCAAATTCACCATGCGAAACGGCAATCATAGCAAGACATACTTACCATGCCTAGATGTACGGAAGCTACAAACAAAAAACACGATGGCACTATGACCACACCAGTATACAGAAGAAAACGAAAACACCAACGCTATTCTATCTCTCAATCCCAACCACCACCCAGTACAGAGAAATTCCGTGACCTTTATTATATTTGTTCAGAACCAAACTCCTGGAAGACAAGACACCATTAAAGAAATTACTGAAACACTATGCAACCCTGTTATATATATTATGACCCAACGGCTTCCACAAAAGGATAAACACCGGCGTTGATCCACAAATATATATTCATTATGAGACATAATGGAACTATATATTATGAACAGAACTATGATATCAGTCTCTTATATATATATGTACTACAGACAAATCAATAAGGATACTGACCTCTGGGCGGCGTTTCACATCTAAGGACTGCTCTTTCAAAAACATTTATATATATATCTTCTCTATCCTTAGAAACCCCAAAATATGGAAAAACAAGCATACATGAAGTCCCCTGTACATGCATGCGTGGCAGTCATCCACATTGGACATGACCAATAGAAAGTATATGTAGCCCCACCTGGTGGCATGAACTACTAAAAGAGTAATGTAGAGTAAAAGAATGTTGCTGGAACACATTCTCATAAGGCCCGCGAACAATGAACCACAGGTCCATAACTATCAACTTCAATGGCAGCAAAACCGTAGCCCAATCGAAAACCCCAGCTCACAAATATTGAGAAGCCACAATGATTATATATATATATGTAAAGCATGGAATAGGAAGAGGTTGATCCTCACGCAGACTGTCAATTATTGAAGCCTGCACTCAGCAAACAAAAAAATCTCCACATCACAAGCAAGGATGGAAACACCCGGGCACCAACATATCTTCCCCCGGCCGCATCAACCTCCAGATCCACCAATTGTGTGGATCAACAACAGATCCACCTCCAGTCAAACAGGCAGTGCCAACAGGCACCAGATGAAACGAGCTTGCCTAACAAATTATATCCGTTCAGTTACTCAAAAGCCAAGCTGCATTAAAAAGCTATTGATATTATGTATTTTTTTTTAGTTTTCGGGTGGTACTTACATGTGTTGCTGTTCAGCTTACTTCGGTATTATCCCACGTTCATTTGTAGTGCTTTTAAAGTTGGAGCAACGTCTTCCAGCCAGAATCTCATCTGCCATCGATCAGGCTTCTGTTAGTGAGTTTGTATGTGGGTCAGGCTTCACAGCCTCTGGTTTTTAAATTGAGGCTAGGCTTATGCTGTGCCAGGGATGTTTTTTTCTACCATCTGATTGGCTGGAGTCTTGTCTGTGTTTATTGGATTGGAGTTTTGATTCGGGTTTCTAGTTTTTCTGTCTGTTTTGTAGGCTATTGATTGGCTGGCAAAACTTGTATTCCTGTATTCAGGTTTCAATGCAGCTTGGCTTCATAAAAGGAGAATGGCTATTATTTATTAGGGGAAGCTTAGATTCATTCTGGGGTGCCTTGTTTGGATGTGTGTTTGAAGCTGGAGATATCAGAGGGGAGTCTGTTTGCCGCAGCTGTTTGCCTGTCTTTGTGGTGTGAGATCTGTCTATTTTGAGAGTGCAGGCTTCCCAAGATGATTGGACCAGTCTGGTGGAAATCATCTCTTCTATTTCATGCTTTCAGCTCTTTTTCAATCTCTATGGCTTCTCTGATGGATTCTGTGGCTGGGTTTCTATAGTGGCAGGGTTTTAGTGCCATTGAAGTTGATGTTGTGACCTGTGTTTTCATTGCTTGGACTAGTGAGGAGGCTATGTTCCAGCCTTTTTTACTACATTTTTGATTTCATCCAGGCCGGGTACCTATTCTTCTATGGGCTGCCCAATGTATGTTGGCTGGGCATGATGCACGGCGACTTCGTATATGCCTCGTTGTTTTCCAAAGACAATTTTGTCTTTAGGGTTGTCTAAGGATGGCTGCTATTTTTTGTCTGTTTGGAAGGCCAGTCATTGATGTTATGGCGTACTGTAGTACTGCTTATTGATTTTGTCTGTCAGTAGCCTCTTATGGTAGGGTAGGACAGCTTGCCATAGGTCTGTGTGCCATCTTCGTAGGTCTCTATTCTTCTAGTGTGTTTTTGTGGGATCAAGCTAGAGGTATTTGTTTTTTGTGAAGCCGTTGGCTGTTCAGTTCTTAGTCAAGGTGCATATTTTCATCTTTATATTTGTCTTGTCTGCCAGGCATTGGTCTCTGGTTAATTTAGTGTTTTGCCACGGAATTTATGTGTGCTGGTAGGTTGGTGGGATTGGCATTGAGGTAGGGTTGGTGTGTGTTTTGGCTACTTGGATATAACAGTGTGTTCCTAGTGTGTCATCTTTCTTTTGTAAGTGTCAACAGTACATCTAGAAAATTGAAGTTGTTTGTCTTT
The DNA here is from genome assembly GCA_004320025.1 of Laticauda laticaudata. Classification (NCBI taxonomy): domain Eukaryota; kingdom Metazoa; phylum Chordata; class Lepidosauria; order Squamata; family Elapidae; genus Laticauda; species Laticauda laticaudata. The sequence continues at coordinate 7,631 of BHFT01003283.1, read as the reverse complement.
ACCATTTCCATGGTGAACTTGTATTTTGGGTGAGTTGTGCTGTTTAGGTGTGTTAGAAATTGTTTAGGTTTTCTTTTCCACTTGGGCCGAAAGATCACAAATGTGTTCATCGATCGTAATCTCTCAGCCAGTAGTTTGGGTTTTTTGATTTCCTGGTTCGCATTAGCCAGGGCTTCCTTGGAGATTTCGAATTTCCTTCCATGAAACAGGTTTGCTGCAATGATTGGTGACATTTGTGATATCCCATAGGGCTCCTTCAAATTCTGCTTTGTATCTTTGTTCTTTGTATTGAAATATGTGTGGGTTAAGCAGGCTGCTTCTTTAGTTTCCATGGGTGTTTGAGCTTGTTGGTATTTATTTTTTGGATGATTTCAAGAGTTCTTTTTATCTCAGGATTTTGAGTGAATAGTGAAAACCAGCAGTTGAACTCTTACAAGCAGATCTTCTTGTTCCACGTGGTAGATCTTGATCATTTTCTTAAGAAATGGTATTATGAGTCGTGTACTCTGATGATGAAGCCTGCTCGGCTTTTCAGCATGGGCTGTAGTTGGTTTTGCTAACGTGGACTTAGCTAGTGGTTTGTAGTGGTGCTCCTTTGGAGGCCTGACTATTGGGTCTCTGAGACGGTATGCCGTTCTTTGTGTAATTTTGGGGAAAGCCGGTATACGTTCTGGCTGGCATTTGGAATATTTTTCTCTTGGGGATGATCATCTGTTAGGATTTCTTTGTTATAAATACAGATCTAACCACATATCTGCAATAATTAACCAAGAAGAAAATTATAACCAGCCACATAAGCAAAGAAATCCTTCCCTCTCCCTCCCTTCCTTCCTTCCTTCCTTCCTTCCTTCCTTCCTTCCTTCCTTCCTTCCTTCCTTCCTTCTGTATTCCACTGAATCCCCCAAGGCTTTTCATGGCTAATAACAACAGCCCTATAAAACACAAAAATTTAAAGTGGCCACCATGGGACCTTGAAGCATTGTTGGTGTGTATTGTTCTTCTTGCTGTCTTTTCTGTTTGCAAGACATTCTAATTATTCCATCTCACAACTTCTTTCCTGTTCTCATTTCCATAAACTAATATGGAGACCAAATTGCTTCCTTCTGGTGATTGTATAAATTGGTTCTCTTGTGCATTATCCTTTGCTGATGGATTAGTGATGAATTACTTATTTAGCCACAGGGATTCACCTACATAGTCCCTCAACTGATGAAGTCATATGAATCGGGTTAGCTTATCACCCTTTTTAGTTTTATCCTTCACTCTTCTTTTTATTCTTATTCGATCCTAAGCAACAAAACTACATGTCTGCCATCAAGAGGATATTAAAATGTACAGTGTCTTACATTTATCCTAATGTAGCAGTAATCCTAAACTACAATTTATGTGGTGGTAAATTACAGAGTTGAAAGCAACTGAGATGGAAAAGGTTGTGTAACCATCATGATATAAATTCTGCAATTGTTAATGACACCTAACAGGACTTAATTATAACAGTTACCTTGTAATTTTATTTTTTTTCTTGATTTTTGTTCTTTATGATGAGCAGTTTTTCTTGCTTTTGCGCTTCATCATATTCCTCAATTCCCCCTTTTGTGGTTTGTGGTTGCACCTGGAATCAATCCATCCTACCAATTCCTGGATCTATATTTTTAAGACTAGAAGATTGTGCAATAATTAAAAATGGCAGACTTTAAAGAGTGGTTGGAGAATTGCAGGGAATTTAATGGAAAACTCAAATATGGAACATTATCTCGAAGAAAGTACTGAAAATAAAGTTTGGAGAAAATAAACATTAAAATAAGCAATTCAAAAGATTAGGGATCATGGTTTGCACTTGGGATGAAGAGAAATATGTAAAATTGAATACAACTTGATTGTGTTTGTTTTTTAATGATAAAATATCTTAGAATGGATTTGCCACTGCCAAAACCCTACATGGACATTTTCAAATAATTTGCCCAACTTACAAGCACCCAGCTCTTATTACCCACTGGCTAAAGGATACTCACAGTTGTAGTCCAATATGTCTGGGGACTGCTAGGTTGGAAGATAAGGAAAAATATTATTACCTAGGTATAAAATTACAAGTTTCCAAAATAACCTTCTAAGCAGATGAATGCGAAGCAAGTGATCTTAATACACACACACAAGCCAAACAAAAACAAAAACAAAAACCCATGATTTCAACTTATCTCCTGGAGGCTTTCAATCAAGTAGAGATGAAAGTACATTGCCTTGGTTTATCTCTCTCGGAATCCATGTAGAAAGAGTCAAATGTAGAAAGAAAATATGATAATGGAGGAACCTCATATGATTCCAGTCACACAGGAGATTTGAATGGGAAGACAGAGTTCTATTATTTATACATTTCAATGTTATTGTTGTTGCTTCTGATTTAAAGAAATACATGAAAAATAAAGAAAGCAACTGGCAAAAATGAGAGAAGGAAGAAAAGAAAACAAGATTCTTGTTAAAACATTTGTGTGGGACCTTTTTTGGATTTAATTATTATTACTATGGCATGATATTCAGCCAAAGCACATGGGCTAGGGCTAATCAGAAACTGTCTTCTCATTTTTTCAGATTCATAGATAATTTCAGCAGTGGAAAGTTTTCTTTTTTTCTTTTTCTTTTGCAAATAACATGGATTTGAAGCTTCCTTCCACCCAGGCCTTTTTATACTGTTATTTTCTCTCTCTTTCGTGTTCAAGGAGTTGTATTCATATTAATTATGCTTGATGCTTCTCCTAATATCCACCCACCATCTAGAAACAGTCACTTAGAATTAAGTCTATCCTAATTTTATATATTTCCTAAACCTCAGCTCTGACAATGATTGATCTTTCTTCTTAAGGCAGAGGTCAACTCTTCTTCTTCTCACAGAATACTATACCATAATATGTTGGCAAAAAGTCCTGAAAGTCCTGTACATTCAAAGAATGATTGAGGAACTGGGTATACCGAGTGTAATGAGAAGAAGGACCAGGACTGGCATGATAGCAGCCTTCTAATACTTGAAGGACTGCTCCAAAGAAGAGGGGGACAACTTATTTACCAAAATACCTAAAAGCAAGACAAGGAACAATGGATGGAAACTAATCAAGGAGAGAAGCAACCTAGAACTAAGGATAAATTTCATTACAGTGAGAACAATCAATCAGTGAAACAAATGACCTCAGAAGTTGTGGGTTCCCCACTGTGGAGGCTTTTAAGAAAAGGCTGTATAGCCATTTGTTAGAAATAGTATAAGTTTCCTGTGTAAGCAGAGAGTTGGACTATATCATTTTCCAAATCTGTTACTCTTAGTTCTGAGTCCCCCACAACACTGAGTAGAGCTGTAGTTAACCTAAGGACACAATGCTTATTTCTAATGCTGTCTTTGGAAGGAAACATATTTTCTTCCTGAAAAAAGCTACATTTAGAAAGTATGAGATGGCCTTTTGGATAAAAGAAATATTGAAAGAAAACATGATTTCAGCCCAGCTAACTGCTTAGCCCCACAGATACAATTCTGACCTTTCTTAGGTTGGTGTTGTACTAGGTCAGTTGTTCAGACAGAATAAATTGCAAGAGTGGGAATTGGGATTCTAGAAAGAAGCAATAGATATGTAAATGAAAAGGGATAATATGAAATATTGGTAAAAGCACGAAAGATTAACCTCATATTAAAATTGGTTTTCCTCTCATCCATCAATTTTAATCTTTGTCTTGTCTTTGGATCTGTTGTCAAAATTAATTGTTTTTATGAAAAACATTGACCTTTTCATGAAACAAGCAAAACAAGTCATCAAATTGTATCAATCTTTTTGAAAGAACTTGTGGGTGTTGACTAAATAAAGCTCATATAGCTTAAAGAAAGTATGTACTTCCTGAAATAAAATTTATTTCTACAATATTTGTTTGCTCATAAAATCACTGGGATTTTGAACTTTTTATGTGTCTGACACACACCCTTCTCCAAAGAATTAATATAAGTTTTCCCAAACATTTAAACTAAGCAATATATGAAACTCCCACCTGTTACAAATTTCCACAGAGACATTGAAACCCATATAAATTATGTGAGAATTAAACTGTTAAACTTCTCTGTTAAACTACTGAACTGTTCCACAATAACAATAGGTTTGAGCAGATAATAACTGAGGATATACAATGCACAATTATCACATAGTAACATTTTTTTTTTCACTGTTGAACAATCTTTCACCCTTGAATAATTCCATGAAATATTTTGGTAAAAGAAGCGACAATTCAATTTAGTGCACCTTAGTGTAGGTAGTAGGATCCAATCCATTTTGATCCAACTGAAAAAAAAAGTATTTATGAAGTTGGTACTAATTATTTTTTAAAGATGTCTCAGAATAATCCATGGGAATGTTCTAATTTTGAAAGGGAACTTGCCATTTCCAATGGAAATTTCTTCTCCTTTTAAGTGGAAGGCTTTATCTCCCAAATTCTACATCTCCCTTGTGGACCAAAGTGTTCAGTCTATTCTTATTTAAAAGGTGTTTTACATTTTCTTCAGCATCGGCATTGGTGCTGTGCTGTTGTAAGAGATAGTGTTTGTTTGGAAAACTGTATTTGTTTTTAACTACCACCTCAGAAATTAGAGAGGCTAATGGAGGGAGGGAAGGTTGAAGAACAAAACCCAATTTCACTTTCCAAATGGTGAGCTATCTTGCAAGTTTGAGAATCTGTCCCCTTTTTCCTTTCCTTTTTTCTTTTCTTTCCCTTTCCCTTTCTTTTTTCTTTTCTTAAATTAACTTATTTTTCCTTAAAGCAAGTAAAAATGTTTCAGGAAAATCTGTGGGAAAAGATTAGCACTAAAATATTCTCAAAAATCTGTTTTTGATATCTTTGCCTGGTCTTCACTTATAGCCCTGAAATTAAATAGTATGCTTGATGTAATTGAAGAGATCAAATTATTTTTGTTCATTTTGGGGTGTTTATAGAGTTTATAGAGATATTATTTATGAATATCCACATTTTACCCCACCACAAATAGTACAATAAAGTAATGCTCATTATTATTATTTTTAGCATATATTGTGGGCTCACTATAACAATATTTATGAAATATTTTTCTTGCTTTGTAAAAAAAATGAATCACTTGACAGCTGTTGTGGAATTTAGCAAATTAAACAACTTTTGTTTTTTGTATTTATTGGATATACATCTTGGCTTTCAGACAGCAGCTCAAGGTAGAATACAGACTCCCTTTTTCTAGTCTCACCCAGAACAAGAATTGTGTGAGACTGGTTAGGTTAACAAAGAATGTTGGGGCCAGAATTACTGGGGGAGATTTTTCACAGCTAAGCAAAGATTAGAACCTAACTCTCCCTGTTGACAGTTTAATACCTTAACCATTACATCACACCACCTCTCTTTTCTTACAGTTTTGCAAGTCAAATGGAGACATAATTCATATGTGAATACCTATAGTGTTAACTTGCATATGCAACAATTTTGTGAAGTGATGTGTAGCATTTGCCATCTTCAGCACTGGCTCATGCTTAGCATCCATCTTACTTCAGCAGTCCATCATTTTCCATTAAGTTGCGACACACTTGAACGGAGCTGATCTGCAGACCATTGCAGAGAATTGATTAGAAGAAAGTTGAACATAGCAAGAATATGGAGTGTGCTTTGAAATGGGGGAAGTTGTCAGCAATGCACACATATAAACACATTATTTTGCCCATCGAAAAGTAATTTGCAATTAACGCAAAAGCCAAAAATAGAATACAGAACCAAAATAGGTCAAGGACAGAGTCAAATCAGAATAAAAACAGTGCATTAAAAAGACCAACATTAAGAAAAATGAATCATTGTGGATGGCCAGCTTAAAAAGATATCAAAATAACAGAGTTGGAAGGGACCTTGGAGATCTTCTAGTCCAAGCAGGAAACCTTATACCATTTCAAACAAATGGTTGTCCAATCTCTTCTTAAAATCCTCCAGTGTTAGAGCACCTACAATTTCTGGAGGCTTAATTCTTCATTGTTCTGTCAGGGAATTTCTCCTCAGTTCTAGGTTACTTCTCTCCTTGATTAGTTTCCACCCACCCCTCTTCTGAACACTTTTAAAAATCCCTGTAAATTGTTAAAATGGGAGCTTAGTGCAATCATTTCACATGGTAAATATCAGCACAAAAAAGGTTGCTCTTTATGGGTGCCTCATCTCATAATTCTCTACCAACTGTGGAAGACCAATAGCAATTCCTCTAAAGAATACAGGTAGTCATCAACTTACAAACATTAATTTAGAGACAATTTGAAGTTGCAGTGGAATTGAAAAAAAGCAATTTATTACAGGTTTTCATACTTGCAACCATTGCAGGCTCTTCACTATCATGTCATTCAGATGCTTGGCAACCAGCACATATTAACAATGGTTGCAACCTCCCATCCACTATCCCATGTAATCACCATTTGCAACCTTTCCAGTCAGCATTTGATAAGTGAAGTCCATCGGAGGAGCCAAATATCCTTAAGGACTGCAGGATTCACTTAATAATTGCAGTGATTCATTTAATGGTGCCAAAAAGGCCATTAAATTGGGTATGACTCACTTAACCTTAACTTAGAAATGAGAATTTGGTGCCCAGTTGTGATTCTGAACCAAGGACTACATGTATGGGAGGGCTGAAATAACTGAAAGATAAGAATACCTAAGGTACTCTTCAATAGTTAGTCACCAGTTTTATCTGTTAAATCTTCATGGATTTCTGTAGCAATGTGGATTGCTAAAAGCTGAGATGACCAAATGTCCCCTTATAAATTCTTTGTAATTGTCATTCAATGATCCGCTAGGATATAACAAAAGATGAATAATACCTAATGAGCTTCCAGGTAAACAGAATTACCTAATCTAGAAAAGATAATGAAACCTAACACAATATCTTGGTTGACTTCTTCTTTAGAGATTTTTTTTCCAAGGGTTCAGGAATACAAAGATCTTCAATCTTATAGTATAAGTTGAAATAAACCAAAACCTTTAATCCATAAATATGTGGTACATTGGGCCATTTTACATCCATGGTAACTGAGTAAAACACGAACCCTTTCTTCTTGGGTGCCAACATGCTTCTGTCTCAGAAATAGTGTTATTATTTGCCTAAATCCTATTGCGGGGCCATGACATCTTGGCTAGAGCAGCTGAGAAGGGAGACATAAACAGATGCATTTCCTAGATCAAACTGTTACAGAGGGACCATTCCCTCCCTCACAGCAGATGACTCTTCTTTCTTAGCCAGAATTGTAAATGGAAGAGAAAAGAGAGAATTTGTTAGCTATTGATTCCTTTCATTGGCACCAAGATGTATATCCTGTGTGATGTGGGTTACCAGATTTGGAAATCATGCATTTGTTGATCAAATCTTTCTGGAGAGAATCACTTGTGTTCTTGGCTCCAATATCTATCCTGGATATTTCCAAACAGACATCATCTAGATTATATTGAAAATTGCCTTCCAGCCAAATAAAGTCATCCAGCCACAAACATTGTTCCCCAATACCGGCTGGGTTAATATATTGCCCTTTGTCTTAGCATATTGTTTAAATTTAGATATTATGACTTTAATATCTATCTATCTATCTATCTATCTATCTATCTATCTATCTATCTAT
>BHFT01003282.1:0-54263 GCA_004320025.1 Laticauda laticaudata | reverse complement strand
CCGCGGCTTGGGCTGTTGTTCCGTTACTATTGCTTAGCGAGTTTAATAAAAGAGTTTATTGTTGGAACCCAGTCTCATGTGCTTCTTTCTGGATGGAATACATTTAGTAAAGCAATTCCACAATTACTCAAATGCAGCCTTAAGACTAAAGGTTGAACTTCAAAGGGTATAAAAACGAAAGTTTGGTCTAGTAATTGCCAACAACTGGTTGAAGAATAAATTCTTCCTTACAGGTTGGTCACATGCATTCTGTATAATTTTTGATCCATATTTCTGTATTTTTTCTCCCTTTTTTGTGTAATAGTTTTCTTGAATTATGAGCAGACCAAAACAACCTCACTAAGGATGCAAATCAGGATGATAGGTCATCAATAAGAACTAGGCTCACAAAGAAAGGAGGGTAAAAAATGGTTTACATCTCTCCCAGGATAATCTGTAACTTTTTTTCCTCTTTTCTACTCTCCAAACCTAGGAGAACCTTAGAGAAATAAGATTGGATGTGTTTCTAAAATCTATATACTGTATATATAAAAGTGAAATACCACTCACACATCATCACAAAATCTCCAGAACTGTAAAGCCTACAAACTTGAAATNACTAAGAAAGGATTTTTTGAAATGACTATCAAAGCATTAGTATTTTGTATATTATTATTTACATACTCTGATGCTAAGGAGTTCTACTCCCCCTCCCCACCTGAAAATAAATCTGTTCCAAATGCAAAACACAAGCAGAGGAGAGGAATTTCAGTTTCAGTTTTAGTTTCATGGCAGCAACCAGCTTTAGTACAGAAGAGTTGAGCGAAGCCACGCTCAGGCTCCTTGCTGTCTCCTTTTTGCTCACACAGCAAATACTGTTTCACTTTCCACGTTTCAGTTTCCAAACAGCCCTCAACTCTCACACACACCGACAGGATGCTAGCCAGATGAATACCGATGGATGTTGGTAGGCAGAGGCAGAATTCCCCCCCTTTATTTTTCTGCCCAAAAACTAAGCCAGACCACATAGTTTTATAGCGAAGCACAGGTATAGAGATAGTATTCTATATAGTGAATGTAGTATACCTGCCTTTGTGGACTAGGAATGAAAGAAAATGCTGGCTATATTTTACTCAGCTGTACCTTTGATAAAGATTATTGCACAAAGCATATCACATCTTTTCTGTTGCAATTTCCAGGTTAGTATGAGCAATTTTCTGATTCCCTATTGCTAGCAGACTGAAATAACTCCATCACATATAATGTTGCAAAATTGTGTGTGATAGCATGTAGAGTCTGACATGAGATTAGAGTCATTAGAGTGATTGGAGTAGCATAAACACATTCATGCTAAATAAATACATAGAAACAAGAGAACATATAGGACACTTTGGTGAATGGTCATTTGACCATTAGCTGATTCCAATTTAACTGTTATTTTGTCAGTCTTGGAGTGGTGTTAGAGTGTCAGTGGAAATTGATGTGCTTATGCTTGATCCTATTGGAGAAATCTCCAACATATGATTTCTTATTTTATATGATTGTTTATTAGGCTTTATACATATGCATTTTATTGAAGATTTTCTACGTGGATAAAAATGACATGAAAGATGGAAAATTAAAGGAAAAGGATAAGAGAAAGAGTGCAGGAAAGAAAAAAAGAAACAGGTATTAGAAAAAAGAAATGGCTTGCTATTTTTACAGCAGTTACAAATGTACTTACTTCCCCTCATCTTCACTTTCAAATTTTATGTATATATTTCCTTCTCCCCATATTTAACCCCTTTTAATAAGCAAAAACAAAAATCACTCAAGTCATTTTAACCATTTTCAGAAAAAAGTCTGTCAAGAGTTTTTAATTTTTTATAAACCTGTGTACTACAAGTAGTCCTTACAACTGGTTGCTTGACAGCCATTTGAAGTGAATATGGATTTCCCAAAAGATATGTACAACCTGGATTCAAAGTTCTGAGGCTGCCACTTACTTTGTGGTCATATGATTGCATTTTAGGTGTTTGATAACCAACTCACTTAACTGCAAATTATGATGTTTGCACAGAATGAGTTCACTTAATAACCACAGCATTTGCTTAACGATCACTGCAAAAATGTCATAAAATGAGGTCATTTGTGCGGATGCCTCAACTTACAACCCTCATGACATAGGACAGAAATTTGTGCTCCATTACAGTTGTAAGTCAAGGACCAGCTGCATTTTACCCTTGATCAAATAAATCTATTTTGTATTTTTTCTTGTAATCAATCTTCTAATAGATGTTTGTTTGGACACAATTAAGTTGATATTGAAGTCTTGCTGTATAATTTAGTGTCATGTCATCTTCTTGATAGAATGCATGGGTGTATCTCTTGAATCATTTCCAGCAAGTGAAAGCAATAACTTGTCTTTTTGTCCTTCCTTTTTGTCCTTTCTCAATGTTCTTAATTCATTAGCCCCATTTGACACATACTGCAATCTGTATTCTTTAACAAGTGCATTTGACTTTTTTGTTAAGAAAAATATCCCAATTATTTAACATGGAATGCCCAAATAGTCCTTTTTCCCATGAAGACATGTGCTGTTTATTTAATTAATGTGTTTAATTAGTTTGAAAATAGTTTAAAATAAGCAAAATCCAATTCAGTCAAACTCTATCTATTTAAAATGTTCGTAGTCCAAAATCTAATTTATTTCCATTTCTCTTTATCCATACTCCTATAGAGTGTAGGAACACTTACCAAGCAGTCAAATTGCTTTGCTGCTCTAAAGATCTCTGTAACTTTTACATACTTGTAATGCAAATGTGGTTTAGAATGTGGTGTTCAGATGAAATTCAGTGTCCATTACAGGTCCCTGAGGCTATGAGCACCATCTCTCTTCCTTGGCTTTTGGCACTTTTACTTTCAAGTTACCTGTAGAGCTCCTCCAGTTTCCTTGCAGGGTTGTGCTTTCCATAGCACATAGGCACAATCTCTTCAGTTTCTCCTTATCCAGAGAAGCCCTGATAGTCTGCACTCATTGTTTGGTTGTAGTTCTTCATTCAGCATTGTTCCTACTCTTCACAGATGCAGTCAGCCATTTTCTCCACTTGGAAGCCTCACTTGCTATGGTTAAGAATTTTATTTCTCTGGCCTTTGGCTGTAATAATAAAAGTTAATTTGATTTTAAAATAAGTTACAGATATAACTTTCAGAGGATGGGGGAATGAAGCATGCCACATCTGTTCAGATTAAACTGGAGTTATTTCATTTTGAGGACTTGGATGGTGCTAGTGAAAGTGCTTCAAATTCCCTGTTACACTTGGAAAAAGCTAGTCTTTTTTTTTTCAAAAAATGCCTAAGGCAATATAAATAATTAACATCCTCCCCTTTCTTCCCTCTGTAATATATATAATTCCTCCTCCTCCTTCTCCTCCTTCCTCCTTGTCCTTCCTCCTCCTCTTCCTCCTCTTCCTCTTTCTTCCTCCACCTCTTCCTTCCTCCTCCTTCTCCCAAACTTCTTTTTTTTTACTTTGGTTAAAGCTTTGTTTTTTTCTGTTCCCAATATTGCAGCAATATTTAAGACAGTTGCATAAATATTTAGATTTCCCCAATCCTAGGCTTGAAGTTCTCAGCTTAATTTTCCAACTGAAGAAACAGAGGATTGTCATTTTCTAGGAATGCAAAATATCTCTACTTTGCAAGGTTGCACTTGCTTTATTAGTTCACACTGCTTTTTAGGGGACATATTTTAAATGACTTTTAGGCAACTGCCCCCAGAGGCAAAAGGATATTAGTAGAAACAGAGGAGCTGGAATCAGAAGAGAACAGCCCTCCACCACCTCTAAACCACATATATATATTATTCATTGGAGCCAGATTGGTACAAAAGGTCTCAGTGAAGTTACAGAAATGCTCGGAGAAGATGGAAATTATATACAGTACCTCTGGAACATTGATTTTGAAATTATGAACAGTGTTATACAGAAGGGACAATGAATATTCTCTTGCCTTTTTAAAAAATTCTAACAGGGAGAGCTTTGGAGATAGCCTGGAGAAAACGTTTCGGGTTTCTGTCAGTATGAAGAGACTCATTTTTCACACTTATAAAATTCATCTGGGACAAAAATATAGTTAAAAAATAGTTAAGAGTAGATCTTTAAAACCAGGATCTTCCAAGGTGAAGACAATAGAAGAGATAGTATTTGTCTGAAATGGTATAGGATTTCTTGGCTAAGCAGGGGGGTTGGTCTAGAAACCTCCAAGGTCCTTTCCAACTATTCTATTCTATTCTATTCTATTCTATTCTATTCTATTCTATTCCATTCCATTGCAAGGCTCAGATGAAACCTCTTCCTCTAGAACTTCCAGTATCCCTTATGAAAAATTAGTTATTTCATGGTTTTATTGTTTCACTAGAAGTTCTGAGTATGGTAATTTCAATATAATACTTCACAGGGTCAATTCTGCCACTGGACAAAGTTAGGTGATAATCTCTGGAAGAAGATTGTGGAAGATGCGGAAGAACTGAATAAGTTTCTTTGATGAGAAACTAAATGTTTTCAAAGAAATAAACAAGAAAAAGCACTTTGGGGACAACTATGATCTGGATGATTGAGAATCTCCGTAGACATTTGTGGAAGATGGCTAGATGAAAGACCTATATACCAGATGGCCTGTTCTACAACCCATTAATCTAGCTCATTGGTTTCAAGTGTGGTGGAAGATATTACTGTCTTATTGGTGTAAAAGAAAGCTGTCTTCGGTGTACACAAGGCTTCTTTACTGTCTGCAAAAAACCAAGTTGAATATCAGTATCAAACTCTTGGGTCTCTACATATTATTATTATTATACATATTATTATTTAGACAAAACTGAATGTGAAGCAGAACTTCTAAAAAGAAAAGAATCTACAGCTAAGCTTGATGTTTGGCAGACATAGGGGAAGAATGGGCATGGGGAATGAATTTAAGGTTTTACAAGAAAACAGAGAGATTCTGGTTTCCCAATTCATTGTAGCTATTCTGTCAGCTGTTTTGTGTGTTACTTTTAAAAGTTTAGCACTGTGTTTAAAAGTTTAAGCCCCTGTCACACTGCACCAACGGATGCAAAGAGGATGTTAAAAACGACAAAAGAAAAGTTATTTGCGCAATCCGTTGTCTTTAGACGTCGAGCCTGACTTCACTGCCTTGCCGTTTTGCTTCCTTGCTATATCCTGTCAGCATCCATCTATTGACGTTTCAGTTGCTCAGAAATTTGAGCTGCCCCCAAAACTTATTGGCAGAAAATGTATTCCAATTCGCTCCGTTTGTAGCATCCGCTACACATCCGTTCTGGCATCCGTTTACACTCCGCTCGTATAATCCGCTAGGCATCCGTTCCCGCATCCGCCGCAATCACTCGCTGCCGCGGGGCTTGGAACGCAAATGCGGAGAACGATTACGATTGCAGAAGTTGATGCGAGACGCATCGGATGGAGCCAGCAGAAACAAGCGTTTAAAATGGAAACAATACGTCGGCAGAGGGGACCTGATCTCAAATATTAAGGATGTCTACAGGATGCCTAGAGCCACTGCCTAGAGATCCTTACAGGATGCAAAGGACACACCTTATACTGCCTCATAAAAAGGGGGTAAAACTCATGCTGAGCATCTCACCTTTCAGACCAGAGCCAGACTCCGCCTTGTCAGACCTCTGACACGCCTTCACTCTGACTCCTTGCTCTTCCACAGCATCCTATCAATGTCCACCAGTGGATCGTAACACAGTCCCTGTTTGCACCCACCATCCTTCTGCAACAGTGCGACCGCCATTCTACAGGCTCTGTGAATCTCGTACTACGGGAAGAAAAAGGTGGCCAAAAGAAGCGTCTGGGTCCGAAGAGGATCGGGAGAAGAGCAGAGTACGGGTGCACACTTGATGTGAACCTTCAGGAAAGCTAACTACGGAGGGTGGAACTAGAACAATACAAACCTTCCGGGCCATTCCAGAAACTTTCGATTGAGGAGCCTCCAGCCATGTTTGATGAAGTGCTGCAGCGCCTGACACCCAGGTTGACCAGAGCCAAACACCAACGTCGTGCCCAGCCTGGAACCTGGGCCTCATGTGGCACTCACTCTGTGCACCTTTGCTCAGGCGGAACCACCTACAGGCAGGCATTGCAGTACGGCATCGGAGGTGCCACACAACACCATCAGCATTGTGGTCAGAGAAGTGGTGACAGGCCATCATCGAAGAATACCTGCAGAGAGCTCCTCCAGTGCCCCTCAGCTGATAGCGAATAGGTTGGAGAGCAGGTGGGTAAACCAGAGTGGAACTTCCCTTGCTAGACTACAAGTTCATGCAGACATCGAATGCTTCAGGCCCAGTGGCTCATGTCAGATGCCAGGTATTACAACCGCACCTAGCCAAGTGAACCCTTTCCAAGGGAAAGGGCTGAAGGCAACCCTCATTTCCATGAGCTTCCAGATCCATACCCCCTGCCCAACGGACACGCAAGATGCTGCCCTATTCATTCGTGGGATGACGCCTTCTCCCTCTAGAACCTACCTCATGCAACGCTCCTAGCACTTCAAGACACCTCAACGTGGAATTGAGACGCTCTCGGTCTACACTCCAGCTGATCAGAACAAGACGGCTGGTGTTCTGAGAAACGCCTTTGAGATACCTGCGCCAATATGCGTTCCAGGTACTTCTGCCCCACCATGCAAGCATCCCAGAGACCGTGAGGAGATCATGGGGAAGCTTGCCTGCAATCCTGCACAATCTCATGCACACCCGCAACCCGGTCTTGCAGACGGCTCCGTGGACCGTTCCAAAAGGCCAATGGGGACGATGGAGCCTGGGGAATGAGGCAAGGGCGAAACCTGATAGACACCAGATGTGCAAGGCCCCAACAGAGCCTCACATGAATGCGAACAAGCAGCGCAACACCCTGAGACACTTGGTTGCAAACTCCCCAGCGGAGCTCAGTGAGTGGCAAGACAGATGATAGATGCTTAATGGATGCTTTCCTTCAGCCTGGTCTCATCACACTATGAGATCTGGCCATTAATGTTGAGTGGCCCCTACAAATGAACAGGGCGTTTAATTAAAGAGTTGGTTTGTGTTGATATGTGTGGCGATGATATTACATTTATTATTGATAATAAAGCTCCATAGCTGTGCACCAGGGAGGCGTGGACATACAGTCCCACATGCTGCACTGAGGCTTATCTATCCCACTGCTACTTTAGCATACGCTTAGCATCCCAGTGTTATCATGCCATCCACAGTATTACCCATCGCACAGGTATCACTGCCCGATCCACAGCTATTACCCATTCCCACAGGACTATCCCTGCCCCATCCCCACAGCCGATTACCCATCCTACAGTATTCCGCCTGCCCATCCACTGGCTATCTAACCCATCCCACCAAAGACATGCAAAGGTATCAAACCAGTCTTCTAAAAGTTTTCCACCAAACTTTATTAAAAAAAAGAATGAAGCAAGTGTATTGAATTCAAAGATAATACTGTACTTGAACAACACAAGCTGTAAAACGCAAAATGACCCAAGTCAAATGTCCAAATTTGAAAACTCTACAGGTAGCCAGCTACCCCTAGTCTCTTCACTCTCCCCCCTGTTGGTCCCATTGAGAGGTTTGCCCAGACTTCAGGTGTAAAGGTCCATGTTGCTGTGGAGCTGTGGGTGGTCTATGCAAGTCTCGTTCTTGTATCGTCATTGGGGTGCCTGCCCTGCAGAGACAACACGGACAGTTTGGTCTGAGAAAAGCCCAGACAGCTGCTCAGAACCCGCGATGCTGAGAAGAAAACCTCTCCTGCGCATGCCTCAATGGATGTATCAGCCCCAGTACTGATTGACAGATGTACTGAGGCCGGTCTTGGCATGTGCTGAGGACAGAGAAGTGTAATGGGCTGTCCGTCTGCAGCTGGGCGAGACTGGCTGAACAGGTGCAATTGGTGGTGGTGCACATACGCTGTCCTCCTACCAATGGCATTCATTGGTTGTGCGCTGCCATCGTGGCATCAGTGGCCATCATGAATTCTATCACGCACACGGTCATGTCGCCTGAGACTCTTCTCGCTGTGAAGGGCTGCTGCTGTGCTTGCTGACCTCTTCTCTTTCATATGCTCCTTAGCCCTGGACTGAGGCCTGTGGAGAAGCCATTGGCATGGAGGACATCACCTGGCGCGTGGATGACAACTCTGGACTGGGTGTGGAGCAGGTCCTCTGGGTCTGGAGGGGGTGAATGCAGGCTTTTCCTTGCTTTCTCTTGTGTCTCTTTTCACCACCTTTGGTTATTGAGGGGTCCTCCATCGTTCTGGTAGGTCTGTGTTGACATTTAGGTATGATATTGTGTGCTTGCGGTTGGAGCGCATTGAGGAGTCAGTGCTGACCAGCGAGAGAGAATCTATACTGTGCAGATGGTGTCTCCTGATCTCCAGCAGTCGACAGTGTGGCCTGGCCCCTCCTCGTGCTGTCTGACTCTCTGTGTCCTTTCTTGGATGGCGGAGCTGGGGTGGTGGATGCGGTACACTGTCTGGTGGAACTCATGATCTCTCTCTCCCACCGCACCAGGAGTCTCTCCATACACTCCACCATGCTGACAACAGGCTGTCCGCAGTTCTCCCGTATGCACGCTCCACAGAAAACTCTGCCGGAGACCAGGACTGGACCTCTTTGGCCGGAAAAGGACTGGGTCGCAGCCAGCGGTCCGGAGAAGATAGAAGCGAGACAGAGTGGCTCCCTGGTGCTCCTGGTCTGGTCGGATCTCAGCCCTCCAGGAAGTCTGCACCTGCATACGTAGGTCTCTCTGTCCGTCAGCTTTACTGGATGGCCCCTGCCAATTCTCTGTCAGTTGCAGCTCTTCCGTACCAGGTGTGTCATCTATGTTTTCCACCAGGACCGAGGAAGCACTAATGCTCCGACAGGAACCCATCTTACTCTCCGCCCTCCCTCTTCTCCAAGCAGCCTGCTCCTTTTGGCTTGTCGCCTGTATAGCCGGTGTCCCTTCCGCCACAGATTTATCATCTCTCTCAGCCACGCCAGCACCTCATCCTCGCTGTTCCTCCTCAATGATCAGTATTGCCTCCTCCCCCATCCCGCTTATGCCTCTTCCTCCCTTCCAGGACCCAGATTGGGCCCTCAGCAAGGGGCTCCCATGGTGTTGAGGAGCTGCTCCTCCAATCAACCACCACCAGCAGACGCTAAAGCACCAGCAGGATCAATGGTCTAGTCAATCATTCACTCTCACCCAGCATCTCAATCATCATCATCATCATCAAGCACGCCAGCAGGATCATCTATTCGATCAGGCTAGCAGCCAGCAGAAGCAGCAGGACCAGGATCAGCAGCAGCAGTATAATCACCTAGGAACCCCCAAGGGCAGCACAGCCCCGGCAGCACCAGCAGACCAGATTCACGAGCAGAGCGACCAGGAGCACGACAGGAACAAACAGGACGAGCAAGACCAGGAGCACGAGCCAAGCGAGTCAAGTCTAGGAGCACGAGCAGGACGAGCCAGGTACCCAGGCAGCAGCTCTCAGCATGACTATTCCTAACACCCACCGCCAGATACTCAGCTCTTCACGCAGAGTACGGCACTAGCGCAGACAACACCACGGCCCAGAGCAGCTTCAGCCAGAAGCTTCTTAGACCAGATAAGACGACGCTTCCGAGCAGCAAGAAGCCCCAGCAGAAGCAAAAGTTCAAGGACAGGGCCGACGAGAGTATAGCGCCCGTCCCTCATTAGCCAGGGATGCAGTTCTAAAGACCTTCGCTGCTTCCCCATGAGTTATGTGGGTTCTGCTGGCAGGGTAGGCTCGGCACACCAATGCTGGCAGGAAGCGCCTGGCACGAAAGCCTGGCACCAAGCGCTGGCAGGAAGACTGCAGAAGGCTGGCATGAACCTGGCAGCGGCAGGCAGGCAGCTAAGCGCCGGCAAGCAGGCAACACCATAGGCAAGACAGCTAAATCGGAGGCTGGAAGCAGCTACATGCCAGCGGCAAGGCAAGGCAGACCCTAGACCAATGTAGCCTGGCTAGGAAGGCTGATACCCCAGAGGCTTGGAATCAGGAGGCAGGCCGATGCCAGGCAGGGCAGGGCGAAGCACTCGTAATGTATGCACTGCAGCAGGTCCTTTCCTTCGCATGCATGCACGTGCGAGCTGCATTCCCTTTATAACCGGGGGGCTGCACCAATGCAATCCCCCACGCATGCCCCATATTAAACACCAGGCATCCTGTATCATGGCTCTCCGCTGGTCCAGCTAGGGCTTCCGCCTGCATCCGCCTTCATCCACTGTGCATCCATCTCTGATCCGCTCATCCATTTCAGCATCTCTGCTTTTTGCTGAAAGCCCCAGAACCCTGCCGGATGTGGCGCATTTCCGCTCCAGCTCCGCTCTCCATCCGCTAGGCCTTTCTTGTTCCGCAACATCCGCTTTCCGCCCTGCATCCTCCCCGCATCCGTGTTATCCGCTCCGGTTATGCAAATTTTTGCCCCTTTTGAGAGCGGAGAACAAGGGATGGAACATTTTGCTCGTCCGTTGTGTGCATTTTGCATCCGCTGGGCAGTGTGACAGGGCCTTTAAGTCTGTGTTTAAAATTAGCCTGAGGAATAGGCTGTGTGTATATAATACAAGACAAATACTCAACATGTACTAGATTTGTGTTTTAGCCTAGATATAAAGGGCTAAAAACTGGAGTTTCTAGGTAAAACCAAAAGAGAGGGTTATTCTGCTTGAAATGCAGCTCCAGTATATCTGTATATGTTACCCTTATAGGTAGTCCAGACAAGAAACACACCCAGAAATATTAACACCATCTTTATGTAAAAAGATCTCTTCTGAAATGCTTCCCATGCTTTTCACCCACCTGCAGACAGAACTGCCTCTTATCAGTCTGTTGCCTAAACTGCAGGTTTTGCTCTTGTCTCCCAAGGTCATTTTTACAAATATTTCTCTCTCCGGCCACATTGAGAATTTATTTGCTGAATAAGATTTCTCATTGGTGACAGAAAAGGCATCTGGCCAGTAAACACTCAGCTTCATTCAGTTGTCTAGACTCCAGCCTGTAAGGGATTATGGGGTTGTTAAAAGAGGATAAAAAGAGGATCATAATATGATCGTGGCTTCCAGATTCACTGGCAACAGTCCAAGATAGCCCCGCATGATGAAAATAATATTCTGCAGGCCACTCTGATCCTGTTATAAAGAAGTTTAGGGAATAGTTATATCATGCAAATTTCTGTGTAGGAGAAGGCATGGCAGAACTTGGGGCTGGAATAGAAAAGTGGATCAGCCTGGAATCCCTACATAGCCACAAAGGAGCTAAATCCACTTGAGAAATGTTGATACTTATCTGACTCTACAGTGCTGACCATTAGTTGAGAATATTCTTATGCATAGGCTTTTAAACAATAAATTAGTTTAACTGAAATTTCAGATGTAGACACTGTTTGGCACCCATCAGTCTGCTTATTTAAAGGCTTTTTCTTCTAGTCCTGATTCAGAACTAATTGTTCAGGTCAACAAGAAAAGAAATCATACCATTAGTATTGCACATAAAGGAAAAACAATATGATTACACAACCTTTTAAAACAAAACTAGAAATATAACATTACAATAAGGTGTATTGTTCAAAGACCAGGGAACATGATCCACAAGCAACTCTGATCAACTGATCAACTACACCCATCATGGCATTTGCATGATGATATTGTAAAGTTTGGCGATAATTTAAGATCACAATGTGCCAAAAATGAACTTAAGCAGAGGCTTTGAAGAACAAAATCTAACTTTAATTGATCAACAAGGTTAGGGTAAGACCTATCCTCACATACACACAAGATAGGTATGTGAAGAAGGTTACACAAACATACAGAAAAGTAAAGCCTTCTTATACCTTTAAGATTCTTTAGAAGTAGAGTAACTGCATCATAAAACACTCAACTTAGATTTACATCTTTCTTGTAAAAGACAAATGTCTTTCCAGCAATGTTTACCTTTCATTATGTCTTCTCCTATTGTCCTACTAATTGATCACAATTGACTACTTAAGGAGGCTATTAACAGCATACTTCAAAGGTGTGGATTCCTCCAGATGTAGGTAATTACATTCCCAGAGAAGTACGTTACCTTCTCAGGGGGTGATGTTGGGGTGAAACATATCGATCCAGGAAAACAGATTTAGATTGATTTTGATGGGAAAATCATGTGTCTTCATAGGAGAGGGATGTAACTGATTGCAGTTAGTACTTGTTTTATAACATGTGAAAGGTTAAATAAATATTTTCTACAACAGCAAAATAAGAAATGCCTATAGAGTGATAAATATTTCTACATATATAAGAAAACAATAGCCTAACATCAAGATAAGACATGCCTATAGAGTAACTCTCTACTTAATGCTATTTTACTACGTTTCTTTATTTATTATCCTTCAATGTCATAATGGATGAGTCATCATTTTCTCCCTTTGTCTCCCCTACAGACATCTACAGTTTCACATCTGAGCATTATCCCTGAGAAGACACCATCCCAGGTTCCGGGGAAGAAATTACATGCACAATGCACCAAATGGTATGCACAAAGTTAGGCCAACCCAGATGTTATGTTTATGCAACTTTCCAAAATCTTCTAAATCTCTTGGAAAGAAGTTTGGCTATTGCCTCCCTTATGCATTCAATCTTTGTAGTGGAATTCTGGTTGACAGGTGCTAGGCCTGAAGATGCCCTTTTTAATGATAATGACAATTCAATGTTCTCAGTGGACTGTCAGCATTGTCCATCATCCCATGCCATCCCATGATTATCTGCAAGTCAAGAAGAACTGCAGCTCCCTAAGTACTTTGAAATATAGGGATGTGCAGAGAAATGTACAAGGAATTTCCACATTTATGTTTCACTATCTCAGGGATAGTTTTAGGTGTTTTAGGCTCAAACTGTTCTCTCAGGGGTGGGATTCTACCAGTTTGCACCTATTCTCTCGAACCTGTTGTTAACATTCTAAGCAGTTCAGAGAACCAGTTGTTAAAAGAAATTACTGGCCTAATCTTGTAAGGAAGGCAGGAAGAAAACATTCTGGTGTTGCTTACAGAAACTGCCTCTCCATTAACCCTTNCCTCCTTTGCTGGTACTTTGCTTGTGTGGAGTGACCATTCAAAGTTACAATGGCTCTGAAAAAAGTGACTTATGACTATTTTTCACACTTAAACTGTTGCAGCATCCTCCAGTCATGAGAGGCCAGGCGAGGAGATGCGTGCCTCAATGTGAATGATATTGAGTTGGCCACGTCCAGCTAATAACATGATCACCAAGCCATGTCCAACCAGTCACAAGATCACCAAGCCATGTCCACCCAGTCACAAGGCCACCAAGCCACACCCACCACCCAAGCCATGCCCACAGAACCGTTTGTTAAAAAATTAAATCCCACCCCTGTGTTCTCTCCTCCTTTATAGTTTCGTGTTTTTGGCAGCTTCCCACAGTTAAATTGCTTATTTTAGGTGTGATGCTTTGTCTTGGGAAATGTCTAATTGAATGGGAAGCATTCCAGGTAGCTAAGAAATGGCATCTGCTGGAGGAACCTGATTCAGATATCAGAAAAACCTTTACAGGATTGATCAAATTGTCTATTCAGTTTGGTTTTCAATAGATTTTGACCATCTTCTGTTACAACGATTAGCTTTGTTATTTGACTTCTATTTTTTCCAACTGATTTTAGAATCAAACCATTCTCTCCTCCTTTCCCCTCTCCCTCCTTTCTTCTCTCCTCTTTTTTCCTCTTCCTCCCCCCTTTTCCAGATCCTCTCTTCATGTTTATCCCCGCTTGTGGTGACGATCATGTGGAATGGAAGACATTGCAGAAACCACTGGCACATAAGGACTTCTGTCAAAGATAACATTATGGAAGCAAGTTTAGCTAAATACCGAGAATGGGTTAAAAATGCTATAGTTATTTCTACAGATAAATTAAAACTTCATCTGAAGTCCTCAAAGCCCCTTCAAAAGCCACAGCTGTAATTTCTGTTATGACAAAATGCACAGGTGCCATGGAGGGCACAGCTCTTGTATACCCTTTTTATTACCAATAATGTCCAAGATTGTCACCAATAATGGTGAAGTATACTGAGGAATGGTATACTCATTTGGTATGATCATCCTTTTCTAAGCACACAGCTTTGGATGGGATGGGCATGGAACAGTAATGGAAAAAGAGGACACTTATTATAATGGAAAATATCTGTAGCACGGGTTTGAAATGAGGGGTCCTTGGTACTCTCTGAGCTTGTTTGTTTTTTTGCAAATGTTTCATTACCATAACGAGATCATATAATCAGTGCCAGTAAGGAGTGCTGTTTACTGTCAGTTTATATTTTAGTGGCTTACTGCCTGTGCGGGTGGAGGTTGTCTTAGAGATTCTTTGGGTGGGCTGTTTATTGATGGTTCTTTGGTAGTTTCTTGATTGGGATATTGTTTACTTGATAGTCGGTCTGAAGTTAACCTTGGAGTTAATCTATGCTGATCTGCGCGCTGATTACTGGTGGAGAGATGCTGAAGTCTTTTTGTTCTCTTCTGGTTGATTGTCTCTTTGCATAGTCTATATATGTTGTTAATTTCTATGTATCTATTGAAAGCTGATTTGTCAGAGTTCCAGGCTTTGAGAAATTCCCTTGCGTTTTTGGATTTGGTCTGTTCTAAGATTGTCACATTTTCCTAATTGAAACTGTGGTTTCTATAAGTTGTGAAATTAAAGAATCTTCATCAAGTCTTCTGACTGCCAGTTCGTGTTCATAAATGCATTTTGCCAGTCTTCTGCCTGTTGTATATGACTCCTATTTTTTTCTACTGAGGTTGCTGGGTCTTTTGGTTTGCTTAGAATATTTTGAAGAGCTTTAGTTGGCTTGTGTGCTACAGTGATTCTATGTGGTTATAGTAGTCTGTTGGTGGTTTCTGAGGCATTCTTAATGTATGGCAGTGTAATTCTTTTTAGGATTTGTATTGGTTATGCTGTATTGGGTTGAGTGGACTCTTTTGATAATTTTTTTGTGAGGGTATCCATTTTGTTGGAAAGTGTTGTGTGTTAGTATGGGTGGTTTTTCTGTAGACCTGTGTTTTTAGTTTGCCATTGTGGTCTCTACTGATCAGAATGCCCAGGAAGGTTGAAAACAACAACTTGCTACCCTACCTGGAGTAACGAGTTAGGGGAATGAAATGTCTACAAGAAAACAAGCAAGCTCAGAGAGCACCAAGGACCCCTCAAGAAGATAATTGTCTAGCTAATCACCTCAGCCAGGTTAACCTTGACAATCAATAGGATTACAGAGAAATTGGCAATGCATGTTTGTGTGTGTCAATGTAAAATTCTTTAAACAAATTCAAATTTTGCACCTGGTTTCTCTATGAATATCCGTGTAATTTTCTTGGCAGCAGTACAAACGTTATTTGCTTTCCTCTGAGCCACGGTGACGCAGTGTTTAGAGTACAGTATTGCATGCTACTTCTGCTGACTTCTGGCTGTCTGCAATTTGGCAGTTCAAATCTCATCAGGCTTAAGGTTGATTCAGCCTTTCATCCTTCTGAGGAGGATAAAAGAAGGGCCCAAATTGTTGGGGGCAATATGCTGATTCTGTAAACTGCTTAGAGAGGGCTGTAAAGCACTGTAAAATGATATATAATCCTAAGTGCTATTGCTACTACTATTTATTTATTTGGTTTCCAATCTAGACAGCAGTCCTGATATTCCCATTGTAGCGCTGCTCAGTCTTACTTCAGGTTTTTTCCCCCAAGATCAGCTAAGGCATAAACCAACTATGTGCTGCTTCTTCCTGTGACAATCATATTAATTAGATCTCATTCAGTAAAATAAAATTGCATACTATTTTTAAATAGCCATCAACAAGTCAGTCAAAGAAAAGGTGCAGCCTTTTACTCTGAAAAGGTTATATCGCCTTGTTTGATATGCTCATTGACTTAACCTTAACCATGTCTGTAGATTAATAATGTGTTTAATTCATAACTCAAAGACTGTGCTGACCATTTTCCTAATTAATATCTTTAAATTAATTTTCCTATTTATGGTTAGACAAAAGAAAAAAAAATGAATCATGAGGGTGGAAGGCTGGAAAAAAAAACTTTACCAACTGTGCATTTGTTGGAAAAAAATATGGATCATATATAACCTACATGTATCGATAACTGTCCATTCACTACTAGTGATTGTGGACAACATGTTGAAATATGGAAACAAAATAAGAATCTCAATCCACTGAATGACAGACATTTCCACTACTGCAATACTACTTCCTAGATTTCAACTTAGTCCTCAGGACTCAGTCCTCCATACCTCTAGTAAATTTTCTTTTTCTTTTTTTCTTTTTAAATTGGCAGCCTTCTGCAAAGACAATATCAAAAGCAATCAAAACTGAGCTCAGCATTGAAAACATCCTTGGAAACTAGAGGAGCTCTTCCATTTTGCTTTGTAATAAATGAGTAATAGCAGGTTGTCCAAACTCATCACAACAATCATTTTGTAACAATGCCCAAAATGTATTTGCAAAGCTGAATATACGTCCAGTGTCCCTCTCTCACTCAGGAAATGAGGACTTATGATTTCTCCATAACTCTAGTTGATTTATATGTGAAAATTAGATCTCTCATTAAATCCATATAATGTGAAAAATTAGGAGGGGTTGATAATATAGATTTGGTCAGCACAATATAAAAAAGATGTTGAGACTCTGGAAAGAGTGCAAAGAAGAGCAACAAAGATGAGGAGGAGGCTGGAGGCCAAAACATATGAAGAACGTTTACAGAAATTGAGTATGTCTAGTCCAGGGGTGGGATTCAAAAATCCGAGCAACAACTTCGCTGCCCAGTTGCTGGGTGTGTATGCTGTCCCAGCCAGTCTATGGGAATTGGATACTTATTTAGGAATAATGAACTGTCCCCTTAAGGGAATGCATCATGGTAAATGTAGTTAAAGGTATCCTGGAAAATGTAGTTCATGTCACATGGCCAAGCCACATCTGTAATCCCGATTAGTCACTTAATTTGACCTCGATGGGTTTGGGGAGTTTTCCTCACTTGCTTGAATTCTCTAACTAATGGCAGCTGCTTTCTATCATTACAAGATGGGTTAGGAAGTAATCATCTTTTACCTGCAAGGAAATATACAAAAGATTGGTCATTAAACAACTTCATCACAAATGTGAGTTATGAGATACCTGATAAACTAATAAATATACTTTGTTATGGACGTCTTGTTGAGTTTATCTATCTGTATCTGCACAGCATACAAATCCACCACTGTGCAGAATACAGAAAAATAAAAGATAGTTATTTTAGTCCTGAAGCCCAAAAATGGGCAAAAGGATGCTTAATTTGAATTCCTGACACCCCAAGAGATTAAAAAGTAAAAGGATGTACCTGGAGGTGAAATTTGAATTTCTGTGTTAAATTCACTTGTGTCTTCCTGCTATTTCAAAGACTCATTTTACACAACAAGAAGAAAAGCATCTTTCAAGGGACAGCACAGATGGTGCATGGCCATGGTGGCAGCACGGCCTACAAAAACCTCCTGGTTTCAGCCCTGCCAACTCTCACAGTTCTGCCGTGAGTCTCACAATTTTTGTCATTTCTCACGGTCCTCACGACAAGGCTCCTCAATCTCACACTGAATTTAAAATGCGCTTTCTTTTTTTCAAATTTGGGGGTCAGCTTATACACGCATAAATCTGATTCTCACACAAACGACATAGACCACTTCTCAGTCACGCAAGATCGATATTACCATACAGTCATATTATACATACAGCACATTTCTTTTTACTCTGGGCGCCTCCATTTTGCTTTTTTCTACCACCGGATATAACACGCTCTGATTGGTTAGTTATTCATGTGACCGCTTTAGTGTTTGGATCGTCACATGCAACTTTGTGTCCAGTTTCTCTGCATTTAGTAAAGTTCCGCAGTAAAATTCATTAAAATATACCCATGTCTGATGTTAAAAGAAAAAGAATGCACCTGATGGCACCTTGTCTAAATATTTTGGCCATGAAATTGCTTATCCAAAAGAAATGACACCTTAGCTATAAGTTTCGTCCTAGTGATGACCTATTAGAATCATCAAGAAAGCTGCATTCTTCTTACAACAGGGAACACAAATAAAACTTTAAATAAACTGTAATGACTTTCCTCGATGGAAAAGGGTTATGTTTAATCTTGGATCGTGGAAAAAAATTAGAAATCTCACTACTTTTTATAGAATCTCCAGATTTTTTTTCATGGGTCTCCAGATTTTCCTTTATCAGGGGTTGGCAGGTCTCCTGTTTCTGGCTTCCAGTGGGCCTCCAGAGCCCAGGGGAGGCCATTTTCACCCTCCCAAGGGTCTGAAGGCCTCTCCTGAGCCTCTAGGAGGATGAAAACTGCCTTCCCTGGGCTCTGGAGGCCCACAGAAGCCAGAAAAAGGCCCATTTTATGACTTCCAGTTTTTCCAGAAGGCCCATTTTTCCCCTTTCCAGAGCCTCAGCATGGACCCTGCACTTATCTTCATCAAAAATTGGCCACGTGGAGACTCCCGGGACAGGTGGGGCAGGGCAGGCAGGGCCAGCCAGTTGGTTGAAATACCAATTTGGCGAACCAAATGTAACTTTAACATCTCATTCACCAGAACCGGTCCGAACTGGTAGAATCCCACCCCGATCTAGTCTAGTAAAAAGAAGGACTAGGGAGTGACATGATAGCAGTGTTCCAATAATTGAGGTGCTGCCACAAAGAAGAGGGGGGTCTACTTATTTTCCAAAGCACAAAAGGCAAGACAAGAAGCAATGGATGGAAACTAAGTAAAGAGAAAAGCAGCCTAGAACTAAGGAGAAATTTCCTGACAATGACAACAATCAACAAGTGGAACAACTTGCTTTCAAAAGTTGTGGGTGCTCCATCACTCAAAGCTTTTAAGAAGAGAATGGACAGCCATTTATCTGAAATGCTATAGGGTCTCCTCTTAAGTAGGGGACTGAACTAGAACTCCTCCAAGATCCCTTCCAACTCCGATGTTCTATGTTCTTTAACACAAAAGATATGGACTGATAGAAGTGGGAGTTGAATGATTAAAACACAAACTTCTGAAACAGGCTTCTATTAAACTATGCTGTACAATACTGTAAAGAACTCCTGCCTCAGGCTGGCTGGATTCAGCCCTCTTTCAATATTTTTTTGTAAAGAAACACACTGTTTTTATATTGCAATTAAAATGTCAAGTTCCAAATGGGAAAAGTGCTGACTTATCTACTCTATTCTTTTTGTAAAACTATTGTTCAAAAGTGCCTCCCAAGAACACTGAGGTCTGATCAATCTATCCTGTGTGCACTAGATCAAATCCTACCAAAGTATTCTGAACCAATGAGCCCAAATTTGTGTTCTGTAATTATTTTATATAGTAGAGGTTAAAGGTCGCCAAAGTTTTGTTTCATGTTGTCAGGGATGTGATCAGGCACAGGGGCAACAGGTTCTTTTTGGATCAGACAATGAACACACCAGTGAATAGAATGGAGGAATTTTAAGCTTTATTATTAGTTTAAGCAAGCAGATTGAAAAGCAAAACATGAAAAGCATATATGATTATAACCAAATTTCATATGGGCTGTCAGGAGCTCCTTAATGATGACAGCAGAGATGCACCAAGGGGGTGTTGTTTCCACAGTAGCCAGTGCTAGGTTCCATGCAGAAGATCTCCATAAACAGCAACAACCCCAAGGATGATGATTAAAATCTGGCACCATGACTTCATAGACCTGTTATGGTCAGGAGACTGCAAAATCTGATTTTGATTGGCTGGCACATGACTTCGGGATGGAAATTGAAAATTTGAAACTTTCACAATGGGAAAAGCATTTGAATCTACATGGAAATTCTGCCCCTCTTTTCTTTTCTTTTCTTTTCTTTTCTTTTCTTTTCTTTTCTTTTCTTTTCTTTTCTTTTCTTTTCTTTTCTTCTTTACTTTTGTTCAACAAATAAGATAGCTCAAAATGAATTCTAAATGTCTGGACTTTTCTTAATATGAAGAGAAAAATATGTCACTAAACTCTCTGGAATAACAGTGGTCTTCTGCATTGCCATTACACGTGAACTGTGGATTGTGAACTTCAAATGACTGAGAGACAGAACATATACAAAGCCATCATGCATACATTACACCTTAACACAATTAGTCTATTTTGTTTTAATTTAATTAATTAATTTTATCTTCTGGTAGAACAGGAACCAGCATTTCAAACTGCTATATAGTGAATGGCTGTTTGTTTTTCCTATGTGCTCAAAACAGCTCATTTAAGCCATATTAAAAGCTTAGCTTACATTAAGTTTGGTTAGGTTCTTTGGCAGTTTAGCATGTTATATGAATAGAAAACCTGGCAAGTTTATGGTTCAGGATATCCTTTGAGCCAAGACACAGGATTAAATCAGTTAAACAGGTTAAGAGAATAATTATTTTAAAATTTAGCAAATTTATATGGGCACCATCTTAACTTGAAGAGGTACCAAAAATCTAATGTTATCATAAGCTGCCTAGAGTTGCCTGACAGTGAGATGACAGCGTATAAACTAACTAAATAAATAAACACAGCATAAAATACATTTTAAAAATCTAGCTAAAAAGAATAATCCATGCTCCTTAGAGATTTTCTAATTATGTAAAAACAAAACATACACACAAGGGTGGATTAAAAATCAGAAGTTAGAACTTTCTTTGAGGAATGTAAAGATTGTTGGGAGAAAGAATATAAGATCAGTTTATTTATCAAGGTTAAAATACCAGGTTAACATTTCTGTTGATGTTAATGAATTTTTTTTGGATTGGGGCTGTTTTTTAAAAATATATCTTGACTATTTGAAGAGGGGGAAAAGGAGGGTTCTGTTAAATGTAAATGGAGCTATAAATACCAAAGGAAAGATTCAGATTGGGTGTAACAGATAAAGTTTGCAATAATTGTTATTTCTAGCAACCCTTATTGTAATTTTGCTGATTAATATTAGGCTTTGAAGATGGGGTTATAGAGTATGTGCTCAGATATGAAATGAAGAGATATTTGGTTGCATTTTAAGGTATAGTGATAAATTGTTAATGTTGGTTTTATTTGCTGAGGATGAAGGGTGGGTGGATGGTTCTTTTTTTTTTCTTAGACCTTTGATTTAACTTTTTAAATATATATAAAAAGCATTATGCAGCTCTATCAGTTTTACCCATACAATATAATGTTGAATAAATTTATTGCAAAGAAAGACTTTCTTCAAAATCTTACATTTTGAACTGACACATTTTTTGTTGGTATATCATAGTAAAGATGTGCTCCTTTTGCTTTACATACTTTTGGCAATATTAAAACCTTTGTTTTTAATAGCAAAGATATTATTGTAAGAAAAATAGAGTATAAAATGTTGTTATGTATATATTGCTTATTGTGTTTTTATGGACACTTTCATTCTGATCTCATTTCATGAACACATATCCAATTCAGTTTAAAATTGTAGTAAATCAGAGTCCCTAATCTGGGGAATTTGAAATTATCTTGTATTTTGATGCAAATGAAAAAAAGAACCAAACAGATGGTCTAGAAATCAAAGAGTGTTTAAGGTAAGTTATAGTGTTTGTGTAATTATATGATTTATGATGGATTCTGGAGTTCATATTCATATGCTGTTGAATTATTCTGATGAGACATCCCACAAAGATTTCACTTCATCATTTTTGATTTCCTGTTTGGAAAAGAGAGGGGGAAGGGAGGGAGGGAGGGAGGGGGAGAGAGAGAAGAGATGCCTTGACCCAAAACTGGAGCTCAGTCATTGGTTCATTGCTCTCTCACCATAATTCACCTCACAGGGTTGTTGCTGTGGAAAAAATAGAAAAAGGAATAGTATTTGTACAAAAAAATAAAGTAAAAATCTGAAAATAATCCCACAATTAAAGAAGTAATAAAACTGATGATAAGATTTCATACTCAAATCCTCTTTGGAATAATATTGTATGTAACGGATTTTGGAAAGCCAACAATATAGAAGCTGATCAAATTTCTGGTTAAAGATATTCCAGTGCACAAGTGTAGCAACAACCAAACGATTATCTTCTCTTCCTAAAAGTGGTGTACCATTAACGGGCCTCATGGATTATACAAATTGGGCAGTCAAAACTGGTTGGAAAAGATAATTCTGCAAATACTTCAGTGCCAAGTCGTGTTGAACATTAAGGTTAAGATCAGCACTTTGAATTGTGCTTAGAAGTACATGGTATGCCTGACAGTGAGATCTGCTTTTGAAATGAATAATAATCCATAAACAGTTTTGAGCAAACAAAGATAGAGTCAAAAAGCTAGAGCAGAGAATCAACTAAAATTGAGAACATAGCACTGAACAGAAATGAAAACAACCCACCCACATGATTAAATAAACTTAAATAAATAAATAAATGTGGTAATAGGCATCTTGAATGTAATCCCCAAACAACTGGAGCACCACTTGAATTCTACTGGCATTGACACCATCAGTCAATTGCAAAAGGCAGCTTTACTTCAAACAGCTTACATGCTGCGACAATACTTTTAACAGCATCAAACATCTGCCTATCCCAGATCCTTGGAAAAGACTGGATAGTTGGATAAAAATGCCAAAATGAATCTACACATCTGACTAGCTGTGCAATGGACCATAATAATGAATAAAAATTGCCTTCTGATTCCTATTACCCCAGATTATTCTAGACTAGGGGTGTCAAACATTAAGGGCAGCATCAGAATTGTGTTTGACCTCAGAGGGCTGGGGGGTGGGCATGGTGGTTATGACACAAGACTCATGTTGGGAGCACCTGTGGTGGCCAAGTGCTAATGCAGGACTTCTTTAAAACCCACCCTTACTCTCATAATCTCCTTCCTTCCTTCCTTCCTTCCTTCCTTCCTTCTTCCTTTTTTCTCCCCACATACCCCGTTTTTGCTGGCAGTGAGCTGGTACTTTGCTGTTTCCAGGCCAGCCCTGGAGGCCAAATATAAACACCCTTGAGTTTAATAGCCCTGTTTTAGACTTTACAGGTAGGTTTCATAACTTTGAATCCATAGCTTAAGGTTTATTTAAGTACCCACTTTCTATGGCAGCCTTTAATCCAAAATTTTGTAGATCAAAGAAAGTTTTAACTTCTTCTCTCTACCCCTCATTGGAGAAGAGTATACTGTGCCTTAAGAAAAGGTGGAAATTCTTTATGAATTTCTTTCATAAAGATGGAAAGATTTGATGCTACCCTCAATGGAAGAATGTCTGGTGAAATCTCAGATATTGCTGAAATGAATAAATTAACCTTTTCTTTTAGAGAAAAGATACTATCTACAAATAGTGACCCCTGGAAAGCTCTTATGGATGGGGTTTTTTGTCTAAAAATGGGGAAAAATAAATCTAAGATTTAAGGCTTTGATGATTAGACAGAATGGTTTATACAAATGAATATTAAGATATAATCATAGAGAGATGTTACAATTTAATTGTACTTTAATTGCTATGAAGTACATCTTAGTGTTTTTCTTCTTAGTTTTTCTTTCTTTTCTAGTTTTGTATAACTTTTTTCTTCTTTTCTTGCACTTTTTACTTTCTTTTTCCTTTGTTTTCTCTTTTCTTCCTAACTTTATATTAGTTTATATTAGTTTTTAATATTTTTAAAAATTTAATAAAAATATATGAATATTTAAAGTCCACTTAAAACTTACGGGTCACTGAAGCCATTATAGCACTTCAAAATCTGTAACAATTATGCTACTTCAAGAATATACAACATCCTCTGTATAGTTTAATAAACATCTTGTTTTGGCTTTTTGATATAATTTTGGAGAAACCAATATAGCAAAAGGACTTTTCTTCTTATTGGTTAATCTACTGGAATACTGTATTTTGTGTTTTGAAGAAAGACCAATTAAAAGGGAAAAAAAATCATAGAGGTAGGTAGGAGAGGAGAAGAAGGAGGAGGAGGAAATGGAAAAACCACTAAGAAAACTTGTAATTTGATAAAATATCAATTATTATTAAACTCTTTAAGCATAATCTGAAAAAGAACAATTTCAGAGTTATTCAATCACTGTTTTTGAACTTGTTTTAACTTCTATAATTTTAATCCATTTTTAAATTTATAAGCATTGAATGTTTGTTTTATTATGATGTAAAGGGTTCAAAGTCACATCAGTCGCGAGATGGGTGGTGAATATATTTAATAAACGAACAAACTAATAATACCAGTGGATTGAGCTTGGAGTAAGTGTCCTTTAGATTGGAGAAGTAGCATATAAATAGTGGAAGTTCTCAGTTCTATGAAAATGAAAGGCTAAAATAGGATGAGAATTTTCAAAATCTAGCTGACAGAACAACTCCTTTAGATATTGGTGCTTCCAGAAAAAAACAAAAGCTTTTCAATTGCTCTAGAGTTTCAGCATACAGACTTTTAACTGACAAGACAGAAACTCTACGTGACTATGAATAATCATACTGCTTTTCATTAAATTAAAGATGTCAAGAGACTTCTCACAATTCTCTACTGAATGTATTATGTTTTTAACAGTATCTAATATCACACTTACATTAACAATAGTTTTAACATATAAAGTACAGACAAGTACCTTTCTTCTTCTTTATCAAAGCTGTAGCAGATGAAGGAAGTAGTGACATTTTTTTTCCTTCAGGGCTATCCAAGCAATTATCAATCAAATCTCTTCCAATAGCACAAAGAAAGATTTGATTCATTTGTTTTAGGTTTCAAAAAAAAAGAAATTAAATTAAAGAATAAAGAAATAATTACCAGGATAGTAACAGAGATTGCTGAAATGTATGCTGAAATATAGGATTCTTCCACAGTGGACAGTTTTAATGATGAAGCATGGGGACTACTGTATACAAACAAATTTTACATGTAAAATTGGTGATAAGGAAAATATCTGATAGTTGTCACTTTGTTTTGAAAGCTGGTTCTCATATTGTTTTGGCTATAATAACCCTTCATAATAAATAGCCTTCCATGTTGAACTATTTATTAACAATAGTAAACCATATTTACTATTTACAAATAATAGTAAACCACACAGAATCATTGGGAATCGGAGGGGGGGTCTATGAATTTAAATAATAGTAATAACAACAATAGTAACATTGTAGAATTTATGTTGTCATATCAGGGAATCAAAAATTTTATTGTTACTTGTCTCTTACTTCACAATGAGAATGATATGGAATGCATATCCTATAGATGGAAAAGATTGGATTGGAAGAAGAGAGTTGATTGAAAGGACAAGAAACCAAAATGGACATGTTTTTTTTTAATGTACTGTAAGTAACATTTCTCACTGTTTCTATTCTCCTTTTCCCTTTGATACCAAGTGTCATCTGCATGGTCAGTGTAAAAATTACCAGTAATACTTTCAAGCCTTCCTAATATTCTACAGTAACAATTATATTTTATTGAGAGTTGGAAGGGACTTTAGAGGTCATCTAGTTCAACACCCTGCTTACACAGGAGACTTATATCATTTCTGATAAATTGTTTTTAAAAGCCTCCAATGATGGGGCACCCATGACTTCCAAAGACAATTTGTTCCATTGGTTGATTATTCTCACTGTTAGGAATTTTCTCCTTAGTTCTAGGTTGCTCCTCTCCTTGATTAGTTTCCATCCATTGTTTCTTGTCTTGCCTTCAGGTACTTTGGTAAATAAATTGACCCTCTCTGCATTGTGGCAACGCTTCAAGTATTGGAAGACTACTATCATGTCACCCCTGGTCCTTCTTTTCACTAGGTATATTCAGTTCCTGCAATCATTCTTCATCATCTTTGTTGCTGTTCTCTGAACTTTCCAAAATGTCAACATCTTGAGGTTTTAATATTATATTATACTTACTATTGAGATTTCAATATTCTCCTAGGCCAAGGGAACATGATATGCATGAAAAAGTGAAGCAGGATTAGCTCAGAGTGATAACTTTAAGTAAGTCATGCACATCAAAACAAATAGAAAAGAGTTTTAGTAGGTTTGGTGTGCTGCAGGAGGAGAGCCACTAAATTCCACATAGTGTCACATAGTTGATGTGCAACTGATAACGAGGAAATGGTTGATATAAAAAACATCTTGGAACACCTTTTTATAAAATTACTGCTTTAGAACAGGTGCATCTTATCTCTGATTGTTTATGAGTGAAATATCCTTGATTGTGCATACACATGTTGAATGGCATGTGTTCCAGTTCACTTGAAACAGATTTGTATCTGCTACTTTGATTGACATAAAGATAATTAGGATCGTAGTTCATTGTCTGGTGAAGTGACAATGCAGTTGGTTGGTATTTCACCGTAACTATTTTGCTTCTTCTTTTTTTATTTTTTAAAAAAGAACTTTCATGCTTTGTTATCAGTAATTCCCTGTGAAAGCAGTGTGCTTATGAAGCAGCAGTAATGAATTTATTTTGCTTATTAGAGCCCTTTGAACATTATTCCCTTAATTTAAACTTGCAGATAAAGTTTAAGGTTGTAAAATTGCCATTTGTGTAGGCTGAGGTTTTAATCTTACTGCTATAAGAATTTGAACTTTGGGGGTCAAGTGATGAATTGTTTTGTTTCTGGAACACAGTGCAAATCAGAAAGGGGGGAGCCAGCATCCTTGATTTTCAATTCTCAATGGATTTCTACCCCTTGATTTATTGTTAGCTAGTGGGCTAGGAGGATGCTTCAGTTGAATTTTAGAGATGCTGGGAGATAAAATGATCCTGAGGAATAAGCAGGAAACATGAAGAAATTTTTCATTAAAGATGAGAAAAAAAATTTCTTTCTCTCTTTTGCTTCTAGCCTCTTTCCACACCACTGATATTAGACTCTCATTGTGCTATGTATTCATCCACATATACCTTTTAGCAATGATTTACCCTGCATTTCTGTTGCATGTCTATGTGCATAATTGACTCTGGAATTACCTTTAGTTTGGGGAGATCCCCAGTATTTTGACTAGTTTAATATTATGGCCACAATGGAATGGGGAATGAATTTTATTGATTTGGGACAAAGGAAGTAGTGGTGTTTAGCAATTCCAAATCTTAACCTAATGTTGTTTAGTTCATATTTATCCTAATGACAAAAATATATAATCGTCACGATCAAACGTAGTATTCATCAGGTTCTGACCAGTTCTGGAGAACCTGTAGCAGAAATGTTGAGTAGTTCAAAGAACTGGCAAATACCACCTCTGACTAGCCCCACGAGTCCCAGCTGATTGGCTGGGTCTTCTTTTGTTGCCCTGCACAGGAGAACAGAGTTGGAAAACAGGTTAGTGGGATGGGGAGGGAATGGGATTTTGCAGTAATCTCCCCCCTGGAGTGGGAAGGGAATGGAGATTTTATGGTATCCTTCCCCTGCCATGCTCACCAAGCCACATCCACCAAGCAATAACCACCTTACCACACCATGCCCACAGAACCAGTAGCAAAAATTTTTGAATCCCATCACTGGTAACAATAATTGTTTGGTTCAGTCCTAAAGCTAAAATATACATAATCTTGAATACTACTTGGTTAAAATTTGAAGATTTTCAGACTTATGTGTTGTTTTTCTCCTATATTCCTCTCCAGCAGTGCTACAAAATAACATTAAAATCATGTACACTGAAATTAATTAAGATCCTCTGGAGCATCTAGACTTTGAGAAAAGTGGTTAGTTTAAACTGAGGTTTGGTTGCAGCCTCTATAATTATTTATGACTGATGATTGTTTAGCTAAAACTTCCCAATTCCAGATGTAACAAGGCATATCAGTTTGTGAAAAAGTATCTACAGCCATGTCAGAAGAAAATGAACCAAGGCAATCTGTGACTCATTAAACCAGAGCTAAATTAAATTATGGTTTAAAAGTGTTTTGCCCATCTGGAACTCTTCAGATATTGAGCCCAGAAAGTCCATGAGGACCTATCAGTATGGCCAGTGATCGGGGATGAAAGAGTTGCTGTTCAAAACATTCCCAGAACATTGGTTTGAGGGAGAGTTGGTGTAAGATTTATATTCAGGCAATCTGTATTTTCTATATGTGCAAAAGTTACAAACAGTAAGGAAGAAAAAAAAATCAGAGAAGGTGATGGCAGAACATGAAACTTGAATTCACCTAGAAGGAATTTCCAATGTAATATTAAAACATAGCAATAATATGAGTTCAAAGTGTGTGTTGAGATTTTAATCACCCAATGGGAAATTTTATTGTGCTTTTAGAATTGTCTCTCAATAGCGAAGTCAGTAACTATTATAAACATGTTCTATGCAACAGTTAAATAGATACATTATTTTAATCAGATTAAGTTATTCTGGAATGTATTACCCGCAACTTTATACTGTATACCCAAGATTAAATTCTCAACATATGAAGCATTTTAATGGATGGCATTGCTACTGGACTTCTGAAATTACACATGACATGATCATAGTTACTGGTTGTTTTACTTCAATGAATGATTTTTTTCTAGTTGCATCTGTCACTATTTTCTTTTCCTTGAGTTCTTTCATGTTCCTGTTTATTTGCTCAAGCTTTGAATGGATGCTTTCTTTATCAGATAATCAGTACAAAGATGCTTTTTGATGTTGCTTTAACAAACAACAGAGTCCCCTCACTTCGAAAAACAAAGTGCCCTTGTTGCTTCATTTCACCTTGTTTTTGTCACCTTTCTGCACAATGAGAAGTGCTTCATCAAAGGAAATTATGTTGATTGCCAGCCTTGTTAAGAAGGAGAATTTCACTGATTGTGTGTCCCAAAGTACTTTTGCAGGGTGAAGCCATGCCACATCAGCTGAGCTTAGAAATTATACATATGCAAAATAGACAGCCCATGCCCTATTGGGTTATATCATTTTTGAGATATAAACAGAGAAATAGAATGACCATGAGAGGGGAAAGAAAAAAACAAGAGTTCTGTAAAAGATGGGTGCCAATATAAATATTTCAAATAAATAAGTAAACAAATAGAAACAAGTTAATTTTAGTCAGGAAGCTTGCACCTTTTATAAGTATCTAATGAAGCTCAAGATCTCATCTTTTTATTTACCTACTTAGCAATTTTGACAATTGCTAACAATAACAATTTATATTATTTGTGAATCACATTAGTTTTTAGGATAATTAAATGTTGTATGTTAAACTGAGCTCTTGATGTAAATTGACAAATTGTGCAGCTAATTCATTGCTGCTCTTCTAGCAAAACAAATAATGCATTTTTCCCCTAATGGAGATGAAGTGGCAGAAGCATTTGGTTCATCAATGCAACATGTTTTGCCATGCTTTCATCCTGCCTTGGAGTAAGGAGACGTCCCCATCACAAAATTTAGCAATAACAATAGCAGTAGCAGTTGGACTTATATCCTACCCCATAGTTCTTTATAGCACTCTCTGGGTGGTTTACAATGTCAACATGTTGCTCCCAACAACCTGGGTCCTCATTTTACAATCTTGGAAGGATGGAAGGATGAGTCAGCCTGGAGCCCATCGGGATTGAACTCCAGGATGTGGGCAGACTTAGCCTGCAATGCTGCATTCTAACTACTGCACCACTATAGCTCTTAAAACATTATTGTGCATCTGGAATAAAACTATGTGGTGCAGTTGTTGCCAATAGAGTTGTATCATTTGATGAGATAATGGTGATTACTGGTAGTGTTCCCTGGCTGATATTGGAATGTCACCAATCATGCAAAACGCCATGACTAAATAATAAATAGATTGTGTGCTGGGTTGATCTTGTATAGTGGATTACTTTTCCATTCCTTGCCATAAAACACTGTTGAATTCTCATCTAATTCTCTGTCATTGTTTTAATCCAGGATTAAATCCAGGAGTAGATGTTTTCTTAGCAACTAAATAGATGTTTAAAACAGATCCTACAAGTAGGTTGGTCCACCTTCATATTTATCTTCATACCTTAGAAAAGATTGCAGCCTAAGAAGAAAGGAGGCCAGATACTGAAATCTGGAGTGGCACGGAGCAGGAAGCATTAGAATTAAAATACTACTGTATATGGAATTAGCAATTGCAATAGCACTTAGATGATATACTGCTTCACAATGCTTTACAGCCCTCTCTAAGCAGTTTACAGAGTCAGCATATTGTCCCCAATAATCTGGGTCCTCCTTTTACCAACCTTGGAAAGATGGAAGGCTGAGTCAAACTTGGGCCTGGTCAGATTCAAACTGCCCAATTGTAGGTCACAATCAGTCAGCAGAATTAGTCTGCAGTACTGCACTCTAACCACTGTGCCACCTCGGAGGTGCATAAGAAGCTACCTTTTCATATTAAAATACCATTTACACATTATACTGCTAAGCCATAAGGTAATTTATTTGTTTTTAGTTTGCCAAGTTGTGTGAGCTCAGTTACTGTCGTCCATTAATCGTATTCATAGCATAGCATGTTGTGTGAATGCAACCATTTACAGTTTATATTCTACCATTATGTAAATCATGCCAGAAAAAAGAGGGTGTCAACCTATTATACAAAGCACCTGGAGGAAGGATAGAACCAATGGATGGAAACTAATCAAGGAGAGGACCAATCTAGAAATAATGAGAAATTTCCTGACAGTGAAAATAATTAGTCAGCGGAATAGCTTGTCTTCAGAAAGTGTGGGTGCTCCATCGGTAGAGGATTTTAAGAAGAAATTGGACAACATTTGTTTTAAATGGTATAGGGCAGGAGTGTCAAACATGTGGCATCACAGTGGCATCACCTGACACATTGCAACTTTTTTCCTCTTCACTAAACTGGGCATGGCTGTGTACAGCACATAATGCATCTAGTCCATGGGCCATGAGTTTGACAGCCCTGGTGTAAGACCTCCAAAGTAGTTTCCAACTCTGTTATTCTGTACCTTGTATGATTTAGTAATATATATTATTGTATATTAACAACATAATGTATATTCTCAACTTATTGTCCCTCTGGAATTTGATTGTCAGTGACTCTCTGTTGAGTTTTCCTGGAGTTTTTCCCCCAACATCTTCTGTTTGATCCTTTTAAAATGAGATTTAGTCTGAACGTAATATTTTATGCAAGCAAAACACGTGTTTTTCTATGGTTCTTCCATAAGTGCATTTTTTTTGCCCACTGCTGCATTCAAATATGATTTTATGGCACACACATTTAAGTGGTTCTGGATATGAATTTTGCCAAGTTTGTTAGCAGATGGTTTGAGACAAGAGGATTAAATCATTGCAAAAATGCAAACTTCACAAAAATACCTCCTGCTCCTATTTAAAAAAAAGGAAGAATGACATAAATTGAACTGTGTTCAAGTGTGTTCCATTAAAAATTCATAGAAGCCATGTGGCATTTGAGTATGACTGCAGAATTTTCCAAGAATTCCTAAGAAGTATCTGGAAATTCAGATTATGCCAGTTTTTATTGACCTTGGTTTAAAAGTGTATGTGTCTGTGTGTTTTAAAAAAGAAGGCTAGTCAGATTTTTTCCCCCTTTACATAGGATATAAGTCCCTTTTTAAATAAAGGAAACAAGTTGGTTGAGTTTGCCTAACTGGATTACTATAATCTGATCTAGTGATGCCTGAGAACTAATTCATGGAATTATGACATGAAAGCTACCATTGTTATATATCAGTTTCAGGAGAGGTATTTAGCAGGTTCTGACCAGTTCTGGAGAACTGGTAGTGGAAATTTTGAGTAGTTTGGAGAACTGGCAAATCTCACCTCTGACTGGAGATTTTACAGTATCCTTCCCCTGCCACGCCCACCAAGCCACACCCAGAGAACCAGTAGTAAATTTTTTTGAATCCCACCACTGATTCAGTTTAGATATATCAATTGCAATAAGCTTTTTTAGTATATGTTTTGAATTGCAGGAACTGTTCATAACTATATTTGCAACACTAGCAACAGAATGAAGCTCTTTATATGCTGTCATGTGATGATATTATTCCATTCTCATCTAAACAATTTGGGCTAGTCAGCTTTACATTGCTATCAATTGCCATCAAATAATCTCTTAATCTAAATTTACCTTTGGAAATATTTACAATTCTATGCCTTTTGTGTTTGAGATTATAGGATAACTATTGATAACCACTAGCAACTGAGATAAAGTACTTCTTGGACAACAACACAATTTTGCTAAAGATAAGGACTTAAGTGATTTAATTCCAGGATAGCAAGGATAGAGAAGCAAAAACAATAAAGGTAGGACTAAAACTACTAGCGCATCACTATCTTCCCAATGGCTGTCCTGGACAACATGAAGTTTTGCACTAGAGAGTTAATATTTTTTTCTCACACAGATTCTCCTGTACAGGCAGTAGCCAACTTTCTCCTAGGTCTTAGGCCATGCATTCGGTTTTTTGCAATGCAAACAAAAGAAGAAAAGTAGCTTACAAAGTTAGAAGCCACCTTTTTCTTTCTTTTTTTCTTTTTTTTAAAAAATATGCATTTATTGTTTCTAAGTATTGTTGATTTAATTGGGATAATTTTATTTAAATTCCTCCTTCCCTCTGCCTGGGAAAAAATCTCTGGATTCCTTTGGGAGGAAAAGCTATATAGAAAATGAATGAAAGAATTAATTCATAATACCTGTTTTTGGTTTCTGGCTCATTACTCGAGAGCATTAGCCCCAGCCAAGAACAGATAGAAACAGAGGGAAAACTTAAATATCGAAGACAGTGTCCTCATTGTCTGATTGTGAATTTAATATATGGCAGTCCAATATGTCAAGGGTATTAGAAAACATACTTGCAATATGCAACAATTTTCTTCCAACATGTTAATTAGATGTGGTTCAGTGACTGTTGGAATCATTAAGTTTATATGTAATTGAAACCAAATAGAAATCGCGAACCTTGAAAGTTCTCTCTCAATTAAGGAGTAGCCATCAATTGTGAAAGCAAACTCTGTCCTTTTTGCTGGGGAAAGTTATTGCTCATGTTAGTCTCAGAGAATGGGAAATGCCCTCCAGCACCCAATAAGCCTCCTCTTTCTTTCTGTTTCAGAATAAAATTCAACCCTGCACTATTGGGAAGCCAGGAGGTCTGGAGGGAGAGATAGAAATTGCTTCCCTTCCAGATCACGAGCTGTTTTCAGATCTAATTTTCTATTGATACAATCAGATTGAGTTCCCGAACAGTGTGAGAACAAGGAAAAATATATTATAAAAAATCATCATTTTCCATGGATTTTTTTGGGTTTTTTTTGCTGAAAATAAAGGCCAAACTGAAGGAACAAGGAGGAGGAAGGTGGTTCACTGTAACTATCCCACTTCTACTCATATCTTTCTTCTTTTCCAAGATAGCAGTGCCTATTATCAAACTCTTATTTTAAAATTAATTTCTGCTTGATCAGGCTGTCACTTGTTTCCCTTAAAAGTTGAGCCCATTGTTAATCAGCTGTATAGTGCTGTTAAATTTATTTAAATGAAACAAATAAGGCTCCCCTATTAATGAGATAACTTCATTAAAGCTCAAAGACAGAGTGCAGCAATGTGCATTCTCTAGATCAGGAGTGTCAAACTTGATTTCATTGAGGGCCGCATCAGGGTTTTGTTTGACCTCGGGTGGCTGAGTGGGCATGGCCAGGGTGGACATAGCCAGTTCGACATCACTCATCATGGCTTAGTTTTTGGCTGTGATGGCCCGCCCGGGTTCCATTTTCAGTAGCAACAGCCTCCGGCAGCCGTTTGCCAGCAAAAATGGAGCTCAGGGAGGCTGCGTGCTACTGCCCAGGCTTTGTTTTCACTGGCAGAGGATTACAGGAGGCTGCCATGGCCAAAAATGGAGCCCAGGAGGGCCGCATGGTTTTTGCTGGCAGAGGCACTGCAGATTGGTCCTTCACTGTTTCCAGGGGCCAGATCTAGCCCATGGGCCAGATCTTAGCACCCCATGGACTGGATCCAACTCGTGGGCTTTAGTTTGACACCCTTGCTCTAGATCCATTAATCTAGGAGTCCCATCCTCCTTGACTGAATTAATTAAGATGATGGTACCAGGAGTTCAGGAAAGTAATTGGGTGAGTACATGTCAGCCATTTTTGCTGCATTAAGGCCCTGTCCCACTGCACTTACGGATGCAAACAGGATGTAAAATGTTAAAAAAAGCTTGCCATCCGTTGGATAAATGCTTATGCATCTGTTGTGTACTCATTGCATACGTTTTCATACACTCTATCCGTTGAGCATCCGTCACTGAGATTTCATCTGCACAAGAAGTTTGAGCTGCACAAAACTTTGTGAATGGATGAACTTTCCGCTGTGTACGATGTAAATTGAGACATATGAGCAACCAAACGTTCAAAAATCCATTTATCATCCCATTAAAACATCCACTGTATCCTTCTGCATCCTCTGGGCATCCTCTCGCAACTCACATCCGCTGCAGGCTGAAAACGGAAAGAGGGCAGGAAACAAAAGGGTACATGGAATGTCTACACAGCGTAGTAGCACGAAATAGAAAGGAATGCGCAGTGAAACTGTTTGCATTCCGATATACATCTGTGCGACATCCCCTTTCTT
This sequence comes from Laticauda laticaudata, assembly GCA_004320025.1. Taxonomy (NCBI): domain Eukaryota; kingdom Metazoa; phylum Chordata; class Lepidosauria; order Squamata; family Elapidae; genus Laticauda; species Laticauda laticaudata. The sequence goes on along the minus strand of BHFT01003282.1, from coordinate 19,764 downwards.
TCCTTTAGGCATATTGTGATGATCCCTTCATCTGCCTATGCGTCCACTTTCGCAATTCTCCCCAGAACCCCTTCGGAGGTGTCATCCGCTTCCATCTGCTTTCATCTGCTAGGCTTCCTATGAACATCCGTTTAACATCTCACTACATACTACCCAGCACATCCGTTCTTTTCTGTTCTGTTTATGCAAATTTTTGCCACTTTTTGGAGCAGATGACAACGGATGGAGCCACCCCCCAAATTTTTCTCATCCACTGTGTCCTTTATGCATACGTTTTGCGTCCGTCAGCCAGTGGGACCGGGCCTTGACATTGTAGATTTCATTCTTCCTTCCTCTTGCTCCCTTTTTTCGTGTGTTGTTCGGGATATGTCACATGAATGAAATGTTTCATTAATACTTTCAGTAACTTTTATTAACCTTTATACTCAGTCATATATTCCTGAAGTATTTTACAACAGATCTGCTGCAACATCTAATTGCATAACTATGCTTTTATGAGCTTCCTTATTTTATTTATTTGTGACAAGATGTCTTAGCAGATCATTGTACAAAGAAGGATTTTGAATCATTGTAGCTCAGCCGTAAGACTGTCAGATCAGCACAAGTGATGCTGTCAGGGGCAAGGATATTCAAAACCTCAGTAATTGCATTACAAATGTCAGAAACTTCAAAACATAACTTTCCCACTAGCAATGCAACTTTCCTATCAAACATGGCAATTTCACTTCATGTAGTCACAAAATTCCATATTTTAGCTGAAGAAGCAAAGCAATGGTAAACTCTGTATCAATTTCCAAAATTAGTTGATGCTAGATTTAGCTGTGTTACATAAAACCAAGTTTTAAGTCACAGCATCCACTGGGAATATAAATGATTAGGATTTATAAAAATCTGTGGAGTCCTTGATGCTCTCTGAGCTTGATTGTTTCATTGCAGAAGTTTCATTAACAAACTAGTAACTCTATCAGGGAGTAGAGTTTCATTTTATATATTATATTATATTTATTATATTATATTATATTTATATATTATATTTATTATATAATGTTATAATATATATTATATATTAGTGGCTTGTCAATGTTGGTGAGAGTGATCTTGGCAGTTCCTTGATTGTGCTGTTGCTTACTGTTAGCTTGTTTGTCTGATTTTTGAATCCTTTGTAAAAGTCTCTTGCACACCAGTATGCTTTCTGTTCATTATGAACTGCTACCCTGTCTTTGACTCATAAAAATAAGTATTTTGTTAATATAGCACTACTAGAAGATCTTGTATTTATATATCCTACAAAATAAGAATGGTGATATAGTGGTTATGTGCAGTGGTTATTGCAGGCAAACTCTGCCCACAGCCTGGAGTTTGATCCTGATGGGATCAAGAGCACTTTGTAGCTATAGTAATAGTATTTAGTTGTTGACTCAAGGTTGACTCAGCCCTTCTGTCCTTCTGAGGTCAGTAAAATAAGGATCCAGATTATTGGGGGCAATATGCAAATAATGCTGACGTTGTAAATCACCTAGGTCAGAGATGTCAAATTCAAAGCCCGTGGGACAGATGTGTCACTCTGGCCACTCCCGCCCTGGTTTAGTGAAGAAGAAAAAAGCCACGATAGATCATATGAGAATAACATGATGCCATGAGTTTGATGCCCCTGACCTAGAGATTGCTGTAAAGTACGATGGTGTGGTATATACATCTAAATACTATTACTATAGCTACAAAGTACTCTTTAGCCACAAGTTCAGTGTCTTCAGCTTTGACTTAGTAAAAGATAAATGTCATCTGCTTTTCTGATTTCAGTCTGGGAGCAGAATTCTCGAAAGTGGTCAATATCAAACCCGAGGAGTCAATGGAACTTTCCATTATTGGTGGTTTTTATTATTATTCATAAAACATTATTTGAAACAATAGTCATTAAATTGTTTTCATATAATAAAGGTTAAACAATTAGTCTGAAATTTTAAGAAGGGGGCAATGAGCTTGGGGACTCCTGATTTAGCCACAAATGTGCTTAACTTTTTCCCGAATAACAAATAATTACATTTATAAATGTCTTCATTTTGATGTGCCTGATATTTCCTGTTCTAAGCACCAAAATGTTCATAGTAGGTTTCCTTTTTTGTTTGGGGAAATTCTGCCAAAATTGGAAGCCTCATCAGATGCAGAATTCTGGGCTAGTGCTTGTTAGGAATTGATAGTCATCTAACAGTTGGGTTGGAAATATATAAACCAGGATATATATTAAATACTGTCTCTTTAAGAGAATGCTAAAATTGTAATTGGGTGTGGTTCCTCAAACAGCCATAAGATGGAGCCAGAAACCTGGATTGTTAGTTGTTGTTCTGTTGTTGGTAGTTGCTAATTGCTAGATGTTTTGATGGTAGCTATTTTTGGTTCCTGCATTTTTCCCTATTGACTGTTGCTGATCCTTGTTCTTCTTGGATTGTTGTAAGTCTGCTACTGAACTGTCTATGATACTGGACTTTGTTATTTGGATTATCCCTGGACTGAAACCTGACTGATTTAACCTTGTATGACTTGGACTGCTTGTTTTGGACTTTGCTTAACTATTTATGGAAGTAAAAACTTACATTTTACTGTTCAGTGTATCTGTGTGCTGGTCGTGTGTTATTCATCATCAATCTCATTACGCCTCCTTGTGTGCACTCATTCTCCTAACGGGGAATTACCTCAACAGTGCTCAATTGGCCATTCTTATAGCCATCACTATTTGCAAACTGTTTGAAAGAATAAACTTACTCAGAACTAACTACATTGAGAAATGATATTATATGTCTCTTAATTTGCTAGCTCTTGTAAGTAATACAAATCTCTCGTACACATTTTGTGAATGGAATACTATGCCAGTGTTGATTGCTAAAATATGTAATATGTATTCCAAAAATTACTGTCAATGATCAGTTTGGGTCATTTTTTCCACATTTAATGTCAATGTAATAAATCCAAAATTTTGGGAGATGATGTGTCATAGAATGACATAGATTTTAAATGTTGACTTTCCCTTTCTACCAACATTTTCTGAATTAAATTTCATTAAGCCTTATATTTCTGCAGAGTATAGTAGTTTATTTTGTTCACAATAATACCTGCTAGGACACTTTGTGCTTTGCAAAATGGGAATCTCAGAATATGTCTTTCCTCATAAGAAATTTACATACATGACAGGAAGCCATGATATGAACAGAACTAGGCAAAGCAACTGGCTCCAAGTTGGCAAAGCAGTGTGATAAGACTTATTTATTTCACCTATATGCTAAATATAATTGAATATGCTGAATATATATTAAGAAAAGCTAGATTGGAAAAAAGTGAGCATAGTTTAAAATGGGAAGAATTCTGCTATAGATTTCTGCTAGATATTTGTGTTTATTTTAACAAATCAAAATTTAAAGCACTGAATTATGTCTTATTGAACATAAATTTAAGGATGAATTATTGCAGATTATTGTCTATTCTTATTTTATGTTGCTGTTAATGTGCTGAATTAATAGAGAGAGTGTGAATTCTAGTTTTCCTTTAGTGGTAAAAGCCAGTGTGTAACTCCAGATAATAATTGTCTTTTAACTCAATCTATTTTTTGTTGTGATAAATTATGTATATCACCTCAAGTTGTTCAAAAATAAAGATGGACAATAATCTAATAATAATCTTGCAATCATTTTTGATTGACTGATATGCTTTTAGACTGTTGTGTCTGTTTTTATTATTTTTGATATTGTGAGCCATCCAGAGTCTCGTATATGAGATAAACAACCCAACCCAATTCAACCCAACCCAACCCAACTCAACCCATCCCACCCAACCAACCAACCTAACATTTTGAAAATCATCTAATTTTTACTCTTTGTAAATCTCACTATTTCTTTTTTTTATTCTTTTTCTTGTTTGGTTCTAGTTTTAGATATCTTTAATAATAAATAAAATGTTTTTTTTAAGAGAGAGGGCCCCAAAGTTTTAAGATCATTACTTTCAGCAAATATCTCTACAACTCTTATAAAAGGAATGGTGGTAATTGTCAACTCTGGATAGAAAGGCCAATTTGATTCTTTATTAATATTGAAAATAAACTCTGTACAAGACCAAATAATTGTGAAAAATAAACACACAAAAAAAACCAGTAGACACATTTTTATTAGATGAGACAATGTGTGAGATATGTCAAGGCCTTTGTATATTTTTATGCCACTGTAATTGAAAAGGTTTATAAAAATGAAATGAGAATTAACAGGATTCTATGAAGACTGGATTCAGAAGTGATTGATCCAATTTCTGAGTTGAATTGACAATCCAAATAGAACTTGCAATTTGGGTTGAGTGAACAAATCAGACAGCTTGGAAGGGGGTTGTGCATGGGATTCAAAGCAAAGCATGGAAGTGAATCAATTAAATGCACCAAGTTGATTTAAATAATTGAATAACGGCATATTGAAAAACCAAATTGAACGGACAGTTTGAAATCGTTTGGAGCTAATCTGTACCCTCTAATAATGCATCCGAATTTTTGACTTTGGAAAAGTTTTTACATGCAGAAGAGCAGAATTTCAGCCTTGATTACTAGGTGGACTGCAGACAGTAAACTAGTCGCTTCATCATTGGGAATGTGACAGATTTGAAGTAAATGTGTTTTCTAAAGGAAGGATGTAAAATATTACAATTGGAAAATTACAAAATATTGCACATCCAATTGATAACAATCTTAAATGTCCTTTTAGACTGAGATGGTCCAGCCATGTAATGAAATGTGAAGGATCATTTAAGAAATGATGGAAACAATCTCCTCCCAAACTGTCACTTACTCTGACAATTATCCCTCATGCTCTCTGATGGAAAGCATGATATGCAAACAGCATTTGAATTAGTGAGGGACACAAATGAAAGAAGGGATGGATGGGCTTTGTTGGCCAGAACAACTCCCAAGCTGAAAAAATAATATTTGATTTGAATTATATGTTGGTGAGGACCATATAATTGATATATAACTTCTAATTGCCCTTCATTTTTGTGTGTCAGTTCTTCCAGAGTTGTCCATGGATTTGCTTTGGTTGACTCGTTTTGCACTTGCTGTTATTTATTTATTTGTATTCTGCGTTCATTATTTTTTACAAATAACTCAAGATAGTGAACATATCCAACACAACTTCCTCCTCCTATTTTCCCCACAACAATGACCATGTGACATGGATTGGGCTGAGAGAGAATAACTGGCCCAAAGTTACCCATTTGGTTTCCATGGCTAAAGGCTAGGCGACACTGGCTGATGGATGCAAAACGTATGCAGAAAGGACACAGCGGACGAGCAAAAATTCGGTAGTGGCTCCATCCATTTTCATCCACTCCAAAAAGTGGTGAAAATTTGCATAAACAGAACGGAAAAGAACGGATGTGGGTAGTATGTAGCGGGGATGTTAAATGGATGTTCATTGGAAGCCTAGTGGATGAAAGCGGATGGAAGCGGATGACACCTCCGAAGGGGTTCCGAGGAGAATTTCAAAGCAGAAGCATAGCGGAAGGGGTGGATGCATAGCGGATGAAGCGAATGCATCACGTATGCCTATAGGAAACAAAGGGGATGCCGCACGGATGTATAGCAGATGCAAAGCGTTCACTGCACATGTGGGGGGTATGAATTGTGTCCGCTCCGCGGATATAAAAGGATGCAGCACGCACGCAGAATAGTCTATTCTGACTCAGAATAGTCTCAGAGACTGAGTTGTTTACTTGTTTAATAAAGTTTATCTTTGCTTAAGACACTTAATACAGTTTACTTGGTTCATTTTGCTTATTTAATAAAGTCATAAAGTTTACCTAAGAAAGTTAATAAAGTTTATCATTGCTTAAGACACTTAATACAGTTTACTTGGTTCATTTTGCTAATTTAAAAAAGTCATAAAGTTTACCTAAGAAAGTTAATAAAGGATATCTTTGCTTAAGACACTTAATACAGTTTATTTGGTTCATTTTGCTTATTTAATAAAGTCATAAAGTTAGATAGAGCGTATGAAACATGTAAGCAGTGAGTACACAACGGATGCATAGCGTTTTCCAAAGGATGGCAAGCTTTTTTTAACGTTTTACATCTTCATTGCATCCTTAAGTGCAGTGAGACCGGGCCTTATGGTGGGACTTGAATTCAAGGTCTCCCATTTTCTAGCCTGGTGTTTAATCACTAGATCAAACTGACTCTCATGTGGATGTAGTTTTCTCCTGGGGTAAAGGAATAATTCTCTGAATGGCACATGCAGTTTTCCTTCCTTAAGCTTTCAGACCAGAGATATACATATTTTATAAGTGGATAGGTTGATAAATTCACAGTCTACAGCAGTGTGCTTTGCCAGGATGGGTTTATTCATTGCTGTAAGTGCAAGCCATGCACAATCATGGAAGCCTTCTAGGAATATACACCTAATTTAGCAGCTCTTATTTCCATATTGCTGATGTGAAAGAAGTAAAGGCTAGCATGGTCATGCTGACTATAATATACGATCATAGGCTAAACTGAGTTCATGCATAAAAGTTTGCTAGGATTTGTTTAAACCATGTTTTGTTAGATAACCAGAGGATCCTGTTCACATGCTATAATGATTTACAATGTTTGAGTTCACATATGGTTTGTGGGTTTTTACCCAGTCTATCCTGATCTTTCTAAAGAAAGATTTGCTTTGCTTTGATTCTTTTTGGGCAGTTTTCTTTTAAAACATGTAACATCTCCCAAAAGATTATATCACTGAATTCATGGCTATTATTTCTGACACCCTGATAATTGGATTGGATTGTTGCCATAACTAGAGCTGGATTGTTGAAACTAAAGCTAGTGAAAAGGACTATTTTTCTTCTATTTCTCCCACAGTCAAAATAGACTTTGATTTCTAGGGGTGGTTTGAAAGTGAGACCAATTTCTTGTGGACAGTAGAGAATCAAAGCAGCATTGAGATACAAAGAGAATATTTTTTTCTGATATAATTCACAGTGCAGATGAAAAAGCAGCCAGCCATTTTTGAAATATTAACAAGGTGTTAACAACCTGAAAGATGTTAAAAGCCTTTTTATTTGTTTTGTTTTGGGAGTGAGGTGAAAAGGACAGATCTTGCTAACAGTCCATGAAAAGTGGCAGGAGAGATCTGCTAGATTGACTGTTGGTTCAAGTCAAGAAGCTTGTTATCATATCTGCTCAGTGGAGGAATTCAGTTTTTTTTAGGCATGGCTTGGGGGTTGGTGGCATGGCTTGGTGGGCATGGCAGGAGAATGATACTATAAAATCTCCATTCCTTCTCCACTCCTGGGGGAAGGTTACTGCAAAATGCCATTCCCTCCCCACCCCACTAATCTGCTTTCCAGCTCTGTTTTCCTGTGCAGGGCAACCAAAGAAGACCCAGTCGATCAGCTGGGACTCAAGAAGCAGAGAATAGATGGGGGCGGGGCCAGTCAGAGGTGGTATTTGCCAAACTACACAAAATTTCCGCTCCAGAACTGGTCAGAACGTGCTGAATACCACCTCTGTATCTGCTGCTAATCACCTTGCATGACTTTTGAAGGAGATTACGCAATCCATTCTTGAAGGAAAATAATATCAGTGCTTACATGAGGAGTACTTAATGAAATTCAATGATTTAGAAGTATATACCTAATTAAAAAAAACAAGTGACTGTTAGATAAGGGCAATGTACTTGACTCAAGATGAGTTTGCACCAGTGGTTTGCTTCAACTCACATGATCTTGCTTGGGTTTCATGGAAGAAAGTGTAAGAGCTAACAATAGAAGAAAATATTTGTAGGTCAGGGTTAAACTGTGGGGTGCTTGGCAGAGGTGGCATTCAGCAGGTTCTGACCAGTTCTGGAGAACCAGTAGCGGAAATGTTGAGTAGTTTGGAGAACTGGCAAATACCACCTCTGACTGGCCCTGCCCCCATCTATTCTCTGCCTCCCAAGTCCCGGCTGATCTTTGTTGCCCTGCATAGGAGAATGGAGCTTGAAAGGAGATTAGTGGGGTGGGGTGGGGAGGGAATGGGGATTTTGCAGTAACCTTCCCCCAAGATTAGGAAGGGAATTGAGATTTTACAGTATTCTTCCCTTGCCACACCTACCAAGCCATGCCCACCAAGCCATACCATGCCCACCAAGCCATGCCTACAGAACTGGTTGTAAAAAATTTCAATCTCACCACTGGTACTTGGGCTCTCTGAGCTTGCAGAGAGGTTTTCTTGCAGCATTTCATTAACAAACTAGGTAACACATCAGTTTACCTAGCACTGATGATGTTATCTAGTTAGGTAATAAAACATCTGCAAGAAAACCACCAGCTCAGAGAGCTTATTTGCAAACTATGTAACATCACCAGTGCTCCTAGCATTGATAATTATCTAGTTTGGTAACGAAATGTCTGCAAGAAAACCAAACTAGTGTAAGCTGTTTCACCAAAATATTTAGAAGGCACAGCTTGGGGAAAATAGACTAGGTTTCTGTTAACAAAAAGGGGAGAAATGAGGGAATGATTTGAATAATTATTTTTGTATAGCATTGAATGGGAACTCTAGAAGGGCCAACTACTATCAGGGGACATTGTGGAAGGAAATTGGCAGGTTTTTGAGACACAGACTCCTAATATTTCTCTTTTATTTTTATACAATCCAACTTTACTCAGAGAGCTCAGTCTGCATCATGGCAGAATGGGGAAGCAGGACTTCCATCATTCTAGCCTCCCAACAAAATTTTGGCAAGGAAGGTTGAACTGAGAAGAGGGTAATCCAACAGGACCCAGTGTATTACACAGTTGTGTGAGACCTTGAAGTTGGATCTCTTCAGTCCAAGGCTCATACTTACACACTGCATTACATTGTCTCTGAAGCTTAGGCCATTGTGAACTACAGTAAAAACATTCCTAGTGTATTTCAGAGTAAATCTTCAGGGATATACATATCAAATACAATACAAATACACATTACAACAATAATAACATTATTTAAGGAGGGAGCAATACCTTAATTCAATGACTTCATTCCATCAGAAGCAGGGGTGTCAAAATGGATTTCTTTGATGAGTCATTGTAGTTCTCCTCTGTGGCCCGCCTGGAGGGGGGAATGGGATGGATGCCTCCTGCCACACCCTACTGGCTAAAAAGGGGCACAGGGGGCCTTCTGTGCCCCATTTTCAGCCTGAATGGTCTCCCATCCCCCCCATGCCCCATTTTGGTTGGCAGAGTGCTGCAGGAGGCTGTCCAGGCCAAAAATGAGGTGTGCCCCCCTGTGCCTCATTTTGGTTACAAGAGGCACCATGGCCAGTCCTTTGCTATTTCATGGCAGGCCCTGTGGGCCAGATTTATGCACCCCATGGGCTGAATCCAGCCTATGGACCTTGAGTTTGACACCCCGATCTAAAGGGTTTATAGAAAGCATATACTCAGAACTAGATTGAATGGAAGTCTTCAAGAAAAAAATGGACAGGCATTTGACTGGGATGCAGAGGGTTGGACTAGAAGCCCTCCAAAGGTCACTTCCCACAATATGATTCTAAGATTTCATATAGAGATGATTATCATATAATTTATCTCTCTTTTCCCCATCCTCCCATCATTCTCTCTCATACACAGGTACACAACACACCTCCATGTACTGTATATATAATAGAAAGTCTCTGTTCTGGTTATGTCTGAAATTGTACAGTTTTCTCAGAATTGGTGGTCCTATGTGCAGCCTTTGTTACATTCTTATTTTGTTTTGTTCCTTAAGTCACATCCCTGACAGTCATGGTAAGCCATAATGTTTTCTCACATCTAGCTGTTGTGGTTAGCTGGCAGCAGGTGCTGATGGATGAGGAGAGTGAGGACTCAGATGAGGGGCCAGGACCATGAGGGAGTGTCATGCTGCCTTCAGAGATTGTGAGGGCTGACAGCAGTGATGAGGAGGTTCCCAAGGAGCCTGTGCCAAGTACGCATGAGCACAGGGCTGCTTGCAGGAGAGAGCAGCTGTAGCAGCATGGGCAACTTGGGAGTAAGGCTGCAAGGGCCATCCTCTAAAATATAGTGATTGCATCTGAATGAGACAAGATTTACCTTTTGCTTGTTTAGTTGGCTTGACTGATTGTGTTAAAAATTGTTCTCGTTTTGTGATAGAAAAGAGATTAATCAAATCACAACCATAGGGATTGTATAACTGCTCATTCCTTGCCTTTCTTGATTCTATAGTTGTATGCAAGATTTCTCTTTGTTGATAGCAATATCAATATCAATTAGACTTAAATACTGCTTCATATGCTTTACAGACCTCTCATCAAGGTTCTCAAAGCTCCTCTTTATTGAGTGCATCATATCGGCACAGATTCAAAGGAAAACCAATTCAAAATATTTCCCGCAGTTTCAGTATGATTAAACTTGGAAATAACCCCACCCCCAAGTTTCACAAGTCATGTTGACCAATTAGGTTAATTGGCGGGCTCTTTAGACACTCCTTCCCCAACCTTATTGGTTGCCAGTAGAGATGACCTTGCTTCTCATGAGAAAGCTCTCTGTTGTGTCTACTCATGCATTCCAACCTCCTCCCCCCCCTTCCCACTCTGTGTGGCAACTGAGAAACAGAAAGATGGCTCTGCCTTGATTCAATTTGAAGTTGACACCTCTCTAAGTGTCAACTTATGTTATAGAGTCAGCATATTGCCCCCCAACAATCTGGGTCCTCATTTATCGACCTCAGAGGAATGGTAAGATGAGTCAACCCACATGATGGTAGCATGCTTAAGAAACAATTGCCATTTTTCAGTAGTAAGTCACGGTATTCAGAAAATAACAGAACAGAACAGAACAGAACAGAACAGAATAGAATAGAATAGAATAGAATAGAATATTTTTTGGCCAAGTGTGATTGAACACACAAGGAATTTGTCTTGGTGTAAATACTCTCGGTATACATAAAAAAAAAGGTACATTCATTAAGAATCAAGAATCATAACGTACAACACTTAATGATAGTCATAGGGTACAATCAACAATCAAATCATACTAGGAAACTGTCAAGTGGGAGTGGATGGGTGATAAGGAGTGGTGAGAAGATTAACAGTAATAGTGTATACTTTGTAAATAGTTGAACAGTATTGAGGGAATTATTTGTTTAGCAGAGTGATGCCTTTCAGGAAAAAAACTGTTCTAGTTGTTCTGGTGTGCAGTGCTCTATAGTGTTGTTTTGAGGGAAGGAGTTGAAACAGTTTGTGTCCGGAATGTGCAAATATTTTCACAGCCCTCTTTTTGACTCGTGCAGTATACAGGTCCTCAATTGATGATAATTAATGATAAATAGTAAGAATAAACTAAAGAATATACAAGCAAGTGTATATATGATGCCTATGAATGCAAGGACTTATTGTCTTTTATTCAGTTTCCTAGTCTACTATATTGCTATTTCTTGGTGGCCTTCCATGAAAATACTAGCCAGATTTGGACTTGCTTGGCCATTTGAGATCAGTCAAGTTTCTTTTAAAGGATGCTATAACAAACCAAACCAAATCACCTAATATATTTGTACACAGTTGTGAGGAAAACATCCAAACCTCACAAGGGAAGAGTTTTGTACAGCTCTAAATATTCCTCTCTTAATTTGTACAATTTTATTTTATGAGTGCTTTTTTAGCCCATGTGCTTGTTGAAATAATTTGTGTGGATGAAGCTTCTCAAAGGTAACCATGTAGACACATGAAGTTCTACACCTCTTTACCTGAAATAAATGCAACATTTAGGCAGCATGTACTTCATGTGGGTTTATGAGATTTCCAAAAACCACTGTATTTATGCACCAATGTTTAATGTTCAACGAGGTTTTAATCACCAAAATAAAGTGAGACTAAAAAGAGAATCATAAGCAACATGCTACAAGAATGCAATTTCTACTTCTGGTTCTTGGTTCTTTCATGTATTAAAACAAAGTGATATCACCCTTTCACAGGCACCCCAGCCATGTAACTATGTAGGAATTTGCTTGCATGATATAACTAATAATAATTTTAAATAATTACATGAATAAATAAATACATGCTTTTTAAAAAAATAAAAGGTTTCCACTGTTAAGCCCTTTTCTATTTTGTAAGCTAATTTTCTCACAATGTATCAACAGCTAATGTCATCTTGTGAAGTAGTTAAAGGTTAAAATGGAGTATCTCTTGGCTTTTATGTCTTGCCCTTTTGTCTGTGTTTTAATGATCCTTTATTTAGTCATTTAAAATATTTAGAGACTCCTAAGTTTTCAGAGGCTGTTACTCTCCATAAAAGGATAGAAAACTAAAATGGGAGGGGGAAAAAGATTAAAGCAGTGGCAACCTTAATATTTATAATAAAGTGGTGCACATTTTCAGAGAGGACAATTCAGTGTGGTAAGATAGTATTTGTTAAGTCCTGAATGCTAAATAAAAATCCAGAGTTTTATGTGGTGTTGAAAAAACAGCAAATGCTGCTCAAGGGAAGAGCATTCCAGTGCTGGGTTTCATAACTAAGAAGTCCTCCCCATACAACACACCTGAAAAAGCCTGCTCTCAGTCTGATAAAGATTCAGGAGACTATTATGTAAGCAGACAAGAACAAGCTTCTCGGTTATAAGTGAAGGGTTTTACTGGATCATAGGAAGGTGTAAGAAAGAGAATCAGAGAGTCTTCACCCTACCTGAGAGTTTGTGGCTTCTAAAGGGGAAAGGGCCAACTTGCTAGAATTCTTGTAACCTCATTCTGTTCATGTCAATCAATCTTGCTAAAGAAAGCTCCATGAAAACTGTGCTTTTGGAAATAGCCATTTTTAGCTGTAGGCAGTAGCTGAAGAATTGAGCACTCTGTTCCAATCAATGGTTGGTAAGGAGCGTCTATGCTACAAGTCCTAATATTTCATAGTTGAGTAATTCAAACAAATGTCTACAGCAGAGGTCTCCAAACTTAGCAACATCAGCTATGCTAGCTGGATAATTCTTTGAGTTGAAATCCACAATTCTTAAAGTTGCTAAATTTGGGGACACCTGTACTACAGACTGATGCATGCAGGGAGAGGTTCTTCTTCATATACCGAAGTCCTAAACAATTTAAGTGTCACTATAAGCTCTTGGTGCTAATGGCAGCTATATAGCCTCTTTGATATACAAATGATCCGTAGAAATGACATGGAAGATACTGGAGGTGGGAGCTTGCTGTTGCTCGAAATAGTTATTGATAAAATATCACAATAGTATTTTGGAAGAAGGCTAATCCCTTCACTTCTCTGAATGGAAATTTCAGGCCAAGATGAAGTTGGCTGGATAATTTGAACATGAATTTACTATAGTGTACAATTATTATTTACTTTACTTTTTCTTACTTAAAAAAGGCTTGGTACAGTCCATAGTTAGGGTGGAAAAGCTTTCTTTGGTGTGACAGGAATACATGTACAATCAAATACAATCACAGCTCTGAGTGAATGGGATGAGTCCAAACTTGAACTGCTACTGTTAAGTGGAAGACAAAGCAATAGTCCTTAAATGCTTACACAAGCCACACCATGCTCCCACCAAGCCACACCATGCTCACCAAGCCACACCATGCCCACCAAGCCATGTCCACAGAACTGGTAGTAAAAATTTTTGAATCCCACCACTGGCTCCAGATGTCTGTTTACGCTTTTTAGTATTAATAGGGCATAGTTTACATAACCCAAACCTGCCACAGTGCAGATTATATATTAACAACAGCACTGTTTTAATCGGCAGGAGTACGTGTTTATCAGGCTTTTGAATAAGTGATATAACGAATGAATGTCTGGAAACTGAATCAGATCAAACTGAATTTTAGTTCAGCATTAATAGGAGTCATGGCAGGGAAGAGGTAAAAAAAGAGGTCAAGATCACAGCCACAATATATGATCCAAATTTTGCCTTTTCATGTGGTTTATAATGCATATAAAAAAGGAGCAGAACTTTGATTGCATACTTGTCCTGCCTTTTTGATTCCCTCATTGAAAAAAACCTTACTCTGCACCACATGTAGCAAGTAATTTCAAGTAAGGATTGGGTTTTACAACACATAGAGCTTAGTCTAACTATTTCCAGCATTTCTCATTTGCAGTAATCACCTTACTTTTCTTAATAATAGAGCCAGCTCTGTCCATTTATACAATATTCAAATTGTGTGTGATTTTTAAAATGTAAACATCCTTCAAGTCAAACTTAATTCTCTTTGATCTTATGGATTTGTTCTTCTATTCTTCCAGGAGTTAGCTATCTATATCTTGGCTTTTCAATCTACTCTACAGTTCTGGATTTCCCATGTAGTCACTGATCAGAAGTTCTAAATGGGTACGATCCTGTATTAGGATCTTACTTTTGAAAGTCAGCTAATACTGGATAATATCTAGATTCACATTCCTCCTTTTAAATCAAGACAAACTGGACTAATAACATAGCATGCAAGATCAAATTGAAAGCAGATTGAGATTTGTTGGGATCCTATTGAGAACTTGAAATAAATGCATGACTGTTATTTGCAATGTACATTACAAGGAAGGACCCCTTCATGAATATGAGATGAAAGGGGTAAAGGAAAACAATTCAGCTTTTTGTTCTTATATCTTACAGCACAAATTTGCATTATAGACTCTGGAAGAAGAAGAGGGAGCTCTTGTACCTTCTGTCTAAGCTACATATTTAGTCTGCAACTTTCATTCTTATAGTTGGCATTTTGCCAGGATTCTCTGTCAATGATTGTTTGAATTCTTGTAAGCTCTTTCTTGGGCAATCAATGAGAGTCTCTCACCTTCTTGTCTTCCATTGGCCTTCAATTTTTCCAAGGTTTTCTCCAATGATCCTTGCCTTTGCATTATTTGTCCAAACGAATTAATGTTTAGTTTGATTATCAGGGTTTCAAGTGAACAGTCTGATTTTACCTCATCCATTATTGAATATTTTGTTCTTCTTGCAGTTCAAAGTGTTCTCGACATTTTTTCTTCAGCACTATAATTCAGAGACAGCAACCTTTCTTTGTTCAGCCTTTCTGATGATCCAGATTTCACAGCCAGTGCAGCTAGTGGAAAGAAATATGTCCAGGAATTGACTCCACTAAAAAAATTGAGAAGCACAGTTTGCAACTGAAATACCCATTGCATGGTTTATTAACTTCAAGAAAACAGGCACTAAAAGTACCATATTAACATATGGGCAAACCTGTTTTGAAGGATATTTGTATAATACTATTTTTAATGGCCTTGTCAGGCTCAATGAAATTGGGACTATACATTAAGTCCTAGTTAAAATGATTTATTGATCAGAAGAGGGTAAATTTCAACTCCTCCCTTGAATGCTGCTGAATCTTATTTAGTCTGGCCCAGATGCAAATTGCCATTCTGGGAAAATTCCTGTGCAATAGCCATGGGCAATAAAGTGACTAATTGAACTCTTCACATGTGGATCTGGTTGCCTTAAATTCTAGTAATGAAAATTAAGGAGTATAGTGGGAAAAAATGATACTGAGATAAAAAAAATATTAAAAAGACCAAAATAAGGACCAGAGCTTCAGAGTTTACAAATAAAGATACTGAAGTTGGTGAATAGCATTTGCTTCTTAGGATCAAATATCAACAGTAAAGGAACCAATAGTCAACTGGATAATGTTAGACCTTTGAAGTAGTGTAGAGAGGTAGAACAACTAAGTGTACTCGCTCTATCTTCATTGTAAGATTACAATAATACAGGAATGTCAAACTTGCGGTGTCATGGCAGCATCACATGACATATTGGGACTTCCCCCCCCTTTGTTAAACCTGGTGGAGCAAAGCGAGCATATGACACATCCACCCCATGGCCCACAAATTTGATGCCCCTGCAGTAACAGAATTGTACAAGACTGAATGTATTTCTCCTTTCCTTTGTCAACTAAATTGGATCTCTTTTGAAAGGTATCCCATGACCTCTGTCCTTCTGTGGCCTGAGATATCTTTTACATGCCAATAGTCTTGTTGTGGCTCTCCTTTCTGTCTCCCAAGATCATTTCCAAATACAACTACAGATAATGACTCAGTAAAGTAACAGTGAAAGCATCAGAAGATATCAGATATCACAATGTTTTTAGGTCTATGAAGATCAGAATTGTGAAGAGAGTGGTTTTCCTGTATGGAAAAGTTTGACTTTGAAGTATAGAAAGTGTATTGGTACTTTTGAAAGTTGATATTTGAGAAAGCTCCTGAGAATATGATGGTCAGCCAAGTAAACAAACAAAGGATTATTGAACAAATCAACCCAGAGTTCTTGCTTGAGGCAAAAATTACCTGACTAAAATTCTTTTGGATACATTGTTCAAAGACCTAGCTCCCTGGAGAAGGCTCTAACTATGGGAGAGGTAAAAAGAAAAAAAGGAAAACAACCAGAAGCAAAGTAGATGGACTCGTTTGCAGCATGCCCACCATTATAAGTCCTGAAGAGCCAGGTGATCACTCGGAATTGATATGACTTGATGGCATATAATCAATCAATCAATCAATCAAATTTCATGTTCCTACAGCTAAATGGAAAATTGAACTATGAGAGGGGATATTAATGTTGGTTCATGCATATCAGCATTTCTTAACTAGTATAAGCAAGTAGCAAGTCATCTTTCTCAAGCTCACAAGTTAAGCAGTGTTCAGATGGGAAACTTCCACAGAATGCCAGAGCTGCAGGCTAGAATGGAAAGTCAAAATGACACTCCAGAGCGGGGTGTCAAACTCACGACATCATGGTGGCATTGCATGACTTTTTTCCCCTTCACTAAACTGGGAGTTTGACAGCCCTGCTCCAGAGGAAGGCAAAACAGATTGTTTGCATATTGCTGTTAAGAAAGTTACATAGATATCTCTGTCAAGTCACATATTGACCGTGTCTTGAAAGAGTGTTCACATTTTAATTGAACTAGGAGACTGTTAATGATGAGAGAAGATCTTGCCTTGTGTAGGAATTGTACATGCTTTCATTTAAGCTAATTTCTTAGCTCCCAGTGTTACCTTCTTCAAACAACTCCAGCAATGCAACACCCACAAACTCAAGGAGGAAAACTGTCAGAGTGTGCACAGTGTAACTAAGTGAAACAATCCAGGAGCAAATACAACACACAGATTTGTGTTTACTGTTCCACTGGTTATCACTCAAGTGATTATTCCACCTATTCCACTCAGCTGACTATCAAAACACAATGGTGTTAGTGCAGGAAGTCATAAACAGAACCACTGTTTCAATTAGCATAGTTAGAAATACTCTTACTTTCATTACAATGAGTTGTTAGAAAAATTAAGATAATTAGTAACCAGAAGCTATTTTTTGTCTTAATTTCTGAAATGGCAGACATCACATTTAAACAGTTAGCCTGGGCCTATAGAGAGGGAATCAACTGTAAAAAACATAATTATATATACACGATAGTGAAGCCTGAATGTATATGGCATTTTGGGAACATAATAATAAAAAACAAATGTTATGATAGCATTTCCAATGTTCTTTAAAGCTACCATTGAAATCATTGAATTCCTGTTTTCCGCTGCAGACAAATGTCAGAAGAAAGATTAGATGCTCAGTGAATTAGCATTTTTAAGAAGAGACTTCAGAAATAATTGACTTTGAAAATTCAAGCTTCCTTTTCATTTTTTTTTATAATTCAGTTAAAATTGTCTTTAAAATAATTGTCAGAAGAAGCAGGGTTACTCTGGTACAAAGACATCAGGCTCCATCACTCCTGACCTTCAGAGAAGCCTTAAAAAACTGAACTAATCAGAACAGCACTTGTTATAATATCTGTCATCAACACACCTGTCATTGTTATGATGATGAAGTCTGGATATAATTTATGAACTGTGTTAAAATTTTAAGAATTGTTGTTGTATGATCATTTTAATTTATTACTGTCACAATTGTCTTGTGATATTAACCATCATTGGAGGCCTTTTAGTCCAACCTCCTGCCCAAGGCAGGAATCGTTATACCATCCCAGACAAATGGTTGTCCAATCTTTTCTTGGAAACCTCCAACAATGGAGCACCCAACAAATTTATGAGACAAACTATTGTGAGACAAACTATTGCACTGATTAATTGTTTTTACTGTCAAGAAATTCTTCCTTATTTCCAGGTTGGATCTTCCTCTGATCAAACTTTCACTCATTGCTTCTTCTGGTGCTATGGAGAATAAATTGACACACTCTTCCCTATCACAACTCTTCAAATATTAGAAGACTGCTATCCTGTTTCCTGAGGCTTCTCTTTATTAGGCTAAACATACCTAGCTCCTTAGCCATTCATCATATGATTTAATG
Organism: Laticauda laticaudata; assembly: GCA_004320025.1. Taxonomy (NCBI): domain Eukaryota; kingdom Metazoa; phylum Chordata; class Lepidosauria; order Squamata; family Elapidae; genus Laticauda; species Laticauda laticaudata. Next base: position 1,483 of record BHFT01003282.1, on the reverse strand, counting down.
TCCATATTCCTTATCAACTTTGTTGCTGTTTTTGCACTCTTTCTAGGAACTTAGCATTGTTTTTGTGACCAAAATTGGATGCATAATCCAAATGTGCTCTCAGGTATTTCAAATGTAATATAAATAAATACACAATTTGGAATGATGCTAAAACTGAACAGTGCAGAACATTTTTGGCCTTAACTGTCTTATGAAAAGATATACCATAAAATGATAAATACATTGGCTAAAAAACTGATGGGACCTAAACAGAAAAATGTTAAAAAACAGTATTTTTGGGCAGGCCAGGTTCTATATTTGAGAGAACAACAGCCCTCTGTCTTTGCCTGGGCTTTATTACCCAATGGTGGCATGAGATAACAGCAACATGTCTCCAACCAGCACTGGATGGTAAAGTCTAGTCATCATTTTATTTCCCACAGTGATCTGGAGAACTGCTACACTGAAGTTACTAGAGTTGCCAACTAGTATTTGGAGTTCCAGCCCAAAACAAGCTGGTTGATTGACAGAATGGAAAACATGGGATGATAGGTAAATGGGAAGGATCCATGGTGTGTCCTGTCAAAGATCTAAGAAAGATTTCAAAAAACTTAAACTGATTTCTTGGAGGACAAAGCTATTGGTGCATAGCAACATCAGACCAAGCACAGCAATACAAAGATTTCTGGGGAACAGGAATAAATGAGCCTCAGAAAATCAGGGAATTTGTGCCAAAGGAAGTCAAAGGAAAGGTCAAGGTAAAAAGATCATGTCCAGAATACTCAAATGTTTTTCTATAAAAAACAGCAAAAACTATTACTATACATCAAGCAAATTATATTTCACTGATTTTTTTTAAATTCCCATTTTGCAATGATTCTCATAGAACATATTTAAATATTAATTTGTGACAGTGCAATTTGATTTTTTTTCCTGGTTTACAATTTGCATTTTCTTTCATTTTGCCTTTTATTGCTTTTTTATTATGACTGAGTCTGAATGCAATATTAATAAGACCTGTATGTTTGGTGCATTGATAACGACCTTCTTGAACTCTTTCCTTCCTGCCTTGTTTTCTTTTCTCTTATCACATTGATTTCTAAACAGTAAAATTGACATTAGAAGTTATTTCTCTTTTGGTTTATATAAACCTGCAATGCACATAGGTACCATTGTAGCATATCTTTCATCTTGCATATTCTATACAGTGACTCTCCATAGTCTTCACCCTCTTCTAAATCCAGAGTCACTCTAGAGTTGGGTGGCACTAAAATAAAAACTGAATCAAACCAATCATATTCATATCAGGATGGTGTTGGAAGAAAAATCCATCTGGTTCAGTTCTGAGGAAATAGATAAATCCCTAAAATCCATGTCCCACTGCACCAACGGATGCAAAGAGGATGTAAAACGGACAAAAAAAGCTTGCCTTCCATTGGAAAAGGCGCTGCATCCGTTGTGTACTCACTGCACACGTGTTTCATACGCTCTATCCATCGAGCAT
>BHFT01003281.1:0-92554 GCA_004320025.1 Laticauda laticaudata | reverse complement strand
TATATAATTTATATATATATATAATATATATTGCCCACTTACAAAGAAAACATTGCTTCCTCCAGAACATCTGGCATCTTATTCAGGGCAAGCTGCTGCTCTCCCAATCTGTGTTAACACGTAACTGTTGTGGGTCTACTTTACTCTCAGGGCGGGCACACTGTTCCACCATGGACAAATCTAGAATCAGGCTGAGGTTACAGAGTGATGTGGGGGAGACACTTCCAGCCAATTACAAATTACATTTCTGATCTTTCCTGACTTAGAGAGGCTTGAGGGGGCGTTGCATCAGCTGTTCCACAAGAAGCAACAATTCTCAGAGTGTGGCTCAGCTGCAGAGAAATTGTGTTTGAAGACTGTCCAGACTGATTGGTCTTTGGCCAAAGAGAACAGATTTCAGATTCTACCGTCTTCTCTTTTAAAATAACAAGTGGCCTACTTTCTCTTTAAGAGACACAGCTTATCTGAGTGATAACCAATGTACTATACACACAAGCAATTTGCCTCTTTGTAATTTCTGTTCTTTTGGGCCACACAGATTTTTTTCTCTAAAGACACTGATAGAGGGAATTACTGCATAAAGCACCTAAAAATAGGAGGAGGGGGGGAGTTCATATTTGGCAGCTCTCTGATAGGGATTTGAAGACAGTTTCTGGGGATATTAGATGGACCCTCTTCAGAATCATTCACCAAGGCAAGATTTATACTGTACTCCTATTTGTGAAAACTACATGTACAGCATGAGTGGAATGTTCCTAAAACAAAGCATTTTATTTTGGAAGTAGCATCATTTCATTTGATTTTCTTTATTTTTTTGCTCTGTTTTGTGGGGCCTAAAGAATGTCAGGTTTTCTTTGGTCTTATATATTCATGGCAAGAAAGCAGTTGGTCTGAATGACTGTGCAATCCTGTATGTGTCCACTTACAAATGTTCCACTGAGTTGAATTTGGCTTCATCCTGTGTAAATACAGGATGGATGTTTGCCATAAAAACAGGCAAAATCACTTTCCACTGAGCAAGATCATTCTGAAGCCAACAGAAAGGAGCTTCTGTGTTCAAAGAAAACAGGTGGCCCACAATTATTTGCAGAGGAGAAAGAAGCTCAGGGATTCATAACGTAGTATACAAATGGATGCTTAGTGTTGCAGCTATATAGTCAGGGTAAGGAGCTGAATTACAATTCCTAGCACTCCTGCCCACATGGCCAATAAACTGGGATCCTGGGAGACATAGTTCAGAAACATCTGAAAATTCTAGTTTCTCCATTCCTGGCAACTGATGCTTGGTGTATGAAATGGGCAATTTCTTATTGGAAGGCCAGGGGGTATTGCTTTGTCTAATGCTGTTGGGGATTTTAAAACCAGTAGTGCATTATCTCTCTTTAAACCAATTTTAGGCACTAATATGCCCAGGGCACCTACCCAGGCACCTGCCATTTTCCCTGACATATCATTAATTAAAAAAATTAAATAGGAAGATGGCAAAGAAGACAATAACTGTAACTTCCAAGAATGTTTCTAAAGACCAACAAAAAATATAAGCTAGTGTAATCGTGCATCCAGCAAGAAGCAACAACTTCCCCAGTTTGTCGCACTACCACAACAGACCATTCTTCTGATGGTTGTTCTTTAAGTGTGCCCTTGAAGTTCAACGTGCCTATCTCTAAAGGAAAAAACACACCATCTATTTCTGGCCTAAACATTTCATATATTTCTTTTGAATGCAAGCCTGCTGATGGCATCCTCCTTTTGTCAAGACTGACTAAACAAGCAGCCTATATTTTTTTGTAAGTTTCATAAAGCATGATTCCATGAGATAAATTCACCCCACATATGTACTCTTTTCTGGGTTCAGAAAATCACCTGGTACACGTTATCCAAGTCTGGGCCTGTTTGTTCTAAATCATCAACAGAGAAACAGAAAACAATAAATGACCTGGCTTCCTCCTGGATTCAATTGATGTATGGAGATTTAGCATCTAATTCTCACAAAAACTGACCTTTACCAAGTGGTAAAGGGGAACTTAAAAATAAGCACTCTTATCCACAGATCTCCAATGTCAAACTCAACATATCTACCACTGCTGTCTCAACAGTAAACACTCTATGATGGGGGAAGAGATGGAGAAATGTTCAAGTCTAAACTAAATTACAGGAGAAATTGGCTGATGGCACCTTCGTCGTTCAACTCTTATCAGCAGAGATTCTAAGAAAAGAAAACGCAGCTATTCAAAGAAATCCATGTTATCCTTAAAAAATCCATATGCAAGAGCATAAGAGGCTCTTTATTTATGAAAGAATGTAATCTTCTTCACTGCCCTCCATGTATGCCTAAGATGGCGATACAATGGAAACATCCCGAAGTGGGCTTAGCACTGTTGCATCTCAAGCAATACTGGGTATTCTGTAACTCACATGCAAGTCCTTAAATGTATTTTCTGTGGCTCTGCAGTTCACAAAACCACTTTGCCAAATTTAGGAGCAATAGATTTTTCCCACCAGTTTTGAGTAGGAAACCAAAGGGAAAAAAATTCCTTAAATCTACTGAACTTACATGCTGCTGCTGCTACTGCTGCTGCTACTACTACTACTACTACTACTACTACTACTACTACTACTACTATTATTATTATTAACATCATCATCATCATTATTTCTTTAAAATACCTCTCTGCACAAGATGCTGGGGGGAAAAACCCTACTTATTCCAATGACATCCTCATATCCATTAACTGCTATGTTTCCTGTAATATAATGTAAAAAGAAAAAAAACAGCTTATATCCCATAAAAATTAATCTCAATGAAGGAAAATGGAATCAGCAGCCAAAAAAGAAGCAGGGATTCAATTCCACGTTTGGCTGCTGTTAAGAGGCTCATTTTTCTGATCTCCTGCCGTGTTGCTCCCAGGTTACTGAATATGCTTCATCAGGAGCTGCATTTCTCCCACATTACCTCTGGGTTTAGAAAACTTAGAAAATACATTTCTTTCATCAGGTTTTTGATTTGTTAATTGAGTTTAGCATCAATTTTAATATGGGTTTATATTATGTAAATTTATGTTTGAAATGAGTTATATTTGCCATTTAACTTTTAACACTATTTGCTAGACTAAAAAGCAGAGTGATCTACTTTATCATTTTGGCATCTAGTCCCTTGTGATGTCATGAGACAACTTCTGCAATGCAAGTACCAAAGGGATGGAGTTTACCTCAGGGCATCCCAAGACAAAAAGTACCACTTCTCCCTCCTCCTCCAGATGCTCATGGAAAAAAAATGCTGGTATATAAATCAATTGATGATGGTCATAGAAGAACATCAATCCTGCCCAGACCAGTAATCTTTTATTAATAAAACAACCATGGAGAGACATTCCCTGAAGCAAGATTTTATAATATTATGTTAATATCAGGGTTTGACTTTGATTCAGTTGACCAAAATGATACTTCCTTTGCACAAAACTGTACAGCATTTCCAAATAAGTGTTTTCATTCTACAGAATCACCTATCTGTGGGGGAAAAGCTCTAGAAACCAGGAATTACTGGGTAACTGACAAGAGAAAGCATCTCCTCTTATGTTTGTGGCAAAAGTGTAAGCTTGAGAATGTTTGCTAATCAGTAACTGGTCTCTGGTTTGCTTTGCAATGTAATGTTTCTACGCACCAATGCAATAGCTAAATATTAATTGCAAGATATGAACAAATAGCACGTGGGGTATGCACAAAATAATTATTCACATGCCTTCTTTTAAAGAGGCCATAGCTGATAATCTGGAGGGATCTATAAGCATTTTATGCTGTTCTTAACTTATTGCATACTGTCCCAACTCAGATGGCTGCAGTTACTCAACTTTGGCTGGTCTCCAAAGAAGCTAAGTATCATCAGGTTAATATTTGGACAGGAAACAACCAGGAGACCTCCCCATTTTATCCTGGGAAGTTTTTTAAAAAATAGAAGACACTGTAAATTACTTATGTGTTATTGCCAAGAAAAAGATAGGGGTCATCCCAGGTGGTCTGCAGAAGCAATAGCCCAACATCTCTTTAGTGAGAGACAAAGAGAAGTTGGGCTTGCTGTGCAGACATAAGTAGAGCAGTGGCCCTCAGCCTTTTGGGCACCAGTGACTGGTTCTGTGGAGAGAGATTTTTCCAGGGACTGGAGGGGGCGTGGTTTTGTGTGCTGCGTTCATCCCACAGGGGGCTTCGCTTGATTGCACAGCCCAGTTTCTGCCCTGCCACAGATTGGTGCCGGTCCATGGACCAGGGGTTGGGGACCCCTGAAGTACAGCATAATTTCTCTTTTGGATCCATTTGCAACCAGTATGCCTCTTTATTTAAAAAGGGCTGTTCAGTTCACAGCAGCAAAATTAATTATTCTATTTTTAAAACATGGGGAATTAATATTTCCTACTTAATTAATGCAGGAACTTAAGGTGACCCCTTCTCCCCACAAGGGATGCTAAAATAGATTCTTGAAGCTGAAAGGGAACAGAGAGAGAAAATATTGAAAATTGTTCACACTGTGACTCATCAAGGAATAGTTAACTATTTTTGTAATAGCAAATGAGAAAGGAGGGAAAATGTGAGAGCCTGGCAGAATTTTTTTTTTTTGTAAAAGAGTATCGCTGCTGAGCAGAGATGGAAGCCTAGATGGAGGACAGAGAGCCATATCTATTTTATTCTCACAACCCTTTCGTCCTAACCTGCGTTTCCTTCCATTTGTCCTAGGGCTTGTATAAAAGTAGCTGTTTGCCAGCATGACTTCCACGCAAGGCTAAAATTGCAGAGGGATGAAGGGCCCTCTTTTTAAAATAAAGCATTCCTTTTTTTATTTTTTGTCTCATACTGCCTTGTTGCTAAAAATATTGAGGCAAAAAAAAAAAGACTGAAAACATAGTTTAGAAGAAAAAATGGCTCATTACCTTGTTGGCACTCTCCAGCATTCCCTCACATACAAAGGGAGCTTTTATGTGGGTACACACACACACACACACACACACACACACACACACACACACACACACGCCATTTGATAATTTCAAATTTACATTCCCATCCCTGATAAAGGTGGCAATAGGCAATCTGTAGGTACAAGGTAAATTCTCTTTTCTCACAACCAGATACCCGCAACTGGAGCTGTATTGTCCTAGGACAAAGTCCTGGCATAAAAGACATGAAGTCAAACAGAACCACTCAGAAGGGAAGGAAAACCAATGACCCCAAACCCAGTGTATTTGCCAACAATATTATAGTAATCGTGCAAAAGCTTCAAAACACTCGCTGGAAACCAGAAACCCCCAATGCCCAGATTTAAAAGCTCGATGAAGATTCAAACCCAGGAGCAATGTAGCAAAAAGAAAAGGTTGTGTGGAAAAAGAAGACCCAAGAAAGCGAGGATTTTAAGGTTGGCGGATATAAGTGTGGATTGCAAAGAGAGATTTACTCCCAAGATCAGAGGTGGAAAAGGAACCATTTCCATTAGCCAAAGAAAGGTGATGAAATTCCAACTAGCACTGCAAGCAAATTGAGCCATGCTCTGAACTGACCAGTTTTATCTGCAGAGAATGGAACCCTTCAACAGACTATCTGCAACTGTTCAGCCAGCCTTAAGTTTTCTTATGCCCTCCATTTCCATCAGTGGTTCCATATGCACCAGCATTTAAGAAATCAGTCCAGAGCATTCTTAGGAGTGAAGTGTGGGGCAGAGGGAGAGCAGTGGGCATGTGGAAAAAAAGTCGATAAACTTACAACTACTGTATACACAGTGAGGGATACATCTCAAAACCTGGCCACTTCAACATCCGGGCTGTAATGGAAAAATAGAGAGGCTGTTTGTAGACCAGTATGTGGCATAAACATGTATAGTCCATTCTAATGGAGAGGAGAATAAGGGTGGGTGAAGGTGGAGACTTCATTGATAAGGTCCCTTAAAGACATACCATCCAGTGGAGAGAGGTTGCTTGATTAGATGTCAGCTAGTTCGGACCCCATGGGCCACAGTTCACTTTTTTCACCTTTGGCAATTTTAATTCTTTGCCCGCAAAGTCAATGGCAAGAGAATTAAAGGGAATGAGGAAATGAGCTTTGTTTGTCCAAATATCTCAGATTTCAAACTCTACATTATAGAGCCAGAATGACTGAAGGCTGGGTATTAATGAAGTTGCAGTCCTAAAGATTAGGAGACTATGCTCAACAGAAATATAAACAGAACTGTTTAAGTTTTTTTTAACCTTTATCAAGTTTTATCTTTAACTGCAAGTGTTAACTGTGGCTTAGGTTCTCCTGCAACAAACTCTGATGTTCTAATGATCTGATTCTTGGTAAACACGCTGACATGTTTCATGTTGGGCTTGTTGGAAAGAGTCTTCCACCAGATGCTGATGATCAGAATTAGAACAGGAACAGCTGGTTTACCTGTATAGATTCCTGTCCTGAGTTTGAGCAAGTCTCTTTTTCAGTCTCGTTTTTTAATATGTAGAATGGGAATAATAGTAACTTGCACTCCCACAGTGATGAAGAGATGACTGAGCATTAAAGGGAAATTGAGAAAATGGGGATTGGGCCAAGAGCCTTTTGTGTTATAAATACACCAGCAATATAACAATAGCACTTAGACTTATATACCACTTCATAGTGCTTTATAGCCCTTTCTGGGTGGTTTACAGAATCAGCATATTGCCCCAATGAACTGGGTTCTCATTTTACTGACCTCGAAAGGATGGAAGGCTGAGTCAACCTTGAGCCAGTTAGGATCGAAACCCATACTATGGGCAGAATTAACTTCCAATATGACATTCTAAACCACTGCACCACCACGGCTCTAAACAAGCTAAGTGTGAGCATATAATCTGCCAAAGATAAAGTCAGCTAAATAAATAGACTTTAAATCTTTTTGAAGAAAATTATCCAAGCCCAATTCAATGGGGGAAGTAAAACTTTTATTCAAATATCATAGTACAGGGCACATTTCTTTTCAGCTTGATTTTGTTTTTGTTGGGATTTTTTTTTTTTTTGCTTCTTAGCTTTTTTTTTTTAAAAAAGAAAAAAACACAATTCCCCTCCCCACAAGCACTTTTACAGAGTACTTGTGCATTTTCTGTTTTGCTTCGTTGTCTGTATTCTACAGAGTATCCTTGATGTAAACATTTGAGCAAAGCTATGACAATGAGGATTGTACTACATATGCCCCAAGTCTATTATATAAAACAAAAGCTTTGTTATATATGTAGAGATAGAACTTTCGTATATACAATTAGTCAAGATAATATTGCCAGCTGCTTCCGATACAGATCAAATATTTTGACTGTTTTTCACTTAACTCACATTGGCATCACATAAGGGCATCGGCAAGTGTGGTTAAAAAAAAGTCAATATGGTAGTTAACACAATATAGTCAAAGCCTGATCTCTTTTTAAACGTGCGTTATATAAAGCACAGGTAGAGTCTTGATTGCAGCACTGTGGGTCACCATCTTGACTTTTTTGGACCATATCCTGCAGTCACCCTTGGATCATAATAGGAATATAGCTTCACACTGTAAACTGTAACCCATGGTTTCCCAACTTTGGTCACTTTAAGTCCTGTGGACTTCAACTCCCAGAATTCCCTAGCTGCTGCTGGCTGGAGAATTCTGGGAGTTGAAGTTCACACATCTTAAAGTTTCCAAGGTTGGGAAACCCTGTTGTAACTCAAAGCTGGAAGCCTTCAGTCTTCGGTCCGACCTGGAATTTGATAACAGAAGAAGCAGTCCCAATCAGTAGCCATTAGTTTTCTACTTTGTTTACCCCTGAAATTAGTTAAGACTGAAGGCTTTTTTTAAAAGAAAGAGAAGTGGTTGAAATTTCAGCAAAAGAAAAAGAAATCTCATTGTTCAGAACTGGAACTTCAAAACACAGGCAGTTTGGCCCTCCTTCTCTACCAAGAAGACAAAAAAAACCCTTCCAGTTTTATAAAGAGAAAGTCTTTGGATTGATCTGGCAATCTGCATAATACAACAGAAGAAGCCCTTCCACTCCCTTTTACTCCACTGCTCTTTTCAACATAACTGTGAGGTAACAATACCTTCCTACAAAATATATATCATAATAGAATAGAATAATAATATAATATGCTTGTGTCTGTCATATATATAAAACAAAATACTTTACAAAATGGAGACTGGGTTTGTGCTCAGTTTAACAGTCCAATTCTTGCCAAAACCAACACAGTAATACCCGAGCATACCAACACCCCTTTTTTTTTGACACAGAGAACTGATTTTGTGATAAAGTTGCAAAAAAGGATAGTTGAAGTAACAGTACGTACACCATATGCCATGCATATTTTGTTTCCAGATTGTTGTTTAAAAAAAAAGAGGGTAGAATCTTGCACTTATTTTGTTATAAATGTGCAGCTTGCATTAACATCTCTGAAAAGAGAGAATGCAATAAGAAAAGTAAAATAATTTATAAAAGAGAGAGAGAGAAGAGGGAGGGGGAGAGAGGGAGAAAGAGAGAGAGAGAGATGCAGCATCTTTATCTAGTTTAGTTTATCTCAACTGCACCCAGTAGCATCTGTGAAAACTAATGTTCCTTATCTGGACATTTTCCTGCTTCAAAATGGGTGGTTGCAAATACCAGGGGATGGGAAAGTAGCAGCTCCAAGAGTTCCTCAAAGAATGGTCCTTGGGGTCCCTGGGATGAGAAGAGGAGCTGGCACAGTTGCTTTGAAAAGAGGACAGGTAGGAGGAAAAATGTGCATCTCAGTAGAAAGAAGGAAATGAAGGGGACAGAGAAGCAAAACAAGGAAGTCTTCCAAGCAGCAGCTGTCATTTCTAGTCAAGATTCCTTCTCTCACACTGTAGATACCAACGTGCCACTGCCGCTGTGGAACAGAAAGAAAAAGCACACAATTCGGCCCAAACTCACTTCAGCAGAAAGAGAGACAGAGACAGAGAAATAATAACCAAGAATAGATGGAAGAGCACCAAGTAGCAATGCATTGATATTGGAATTAGGGAGCAAGGGCAGAGACGATGGGCAGGACCCAATGAGTAGATTATTCACAGCTTCATTACTGCGCAGAAAGAGCAGCTTCTCTTGGGTTCCATCTAGTAGAAGAACCCACTAGATTAGAAGAGGTTGCCATACTCAGAAAACAAAAGGAAGTGATTAGGTTGCTGCTCTGTGACATCTTTATTGCTTCTAATTGCTTGGATGTGAATTTTGCATTCATTCCTGGTTTTGTACAGGGCATTTCCATCAGTTTGAAGGCCACAGGGGGAAAAAAGGTAGTTTAATAAATATGCAACTAAAGATGCAAGAAGAGCAAAATGTGGAATCTACTTCCTGCTTCAAAAAAAGTCAGTTTAACTGGGAATATTGCATTTGAAACTGAAGTTGTGTCCCACTGAACAAATGACTCACAAATGCACTACAGAAAATTGAGACATGTTGTGTGGTGCATGTTCAGTTAATTCAATCCACCAACCGTGTTTTTTGAGCATGCCTATGGCCCTGCATGAGTTACAATGCAATGTAACGAATAGTCATATTTTCCTATCACTGCACACAGCAAGGGAAACTGTGGTAATTAACACAGTAGCATTCAATAAAGCTCATCTTCCTTTCTAGTCTGACTTAACAGGAAGAATGAAAAAGGATACTTTATGGAATAATGACGTGCAAAAAGTCTGGACATGAGAAAAAAAATGCAAACAAGAATGACTGCTGCAAAAAGCATAGAGAAACTGATATCGTACAATGTACAGAGAAACAGGATGATTACAAAGAAGAGAGCAAAGAAAAAAATTAACTGAGAAAAGACAAAGCAATTTTGATGGGAATCAAAAGTGTTTTAGAAGTGGATGAAAAGGAGCCTCCAGTAGTGTAAATAAAGTAATTAATGAATAGTTTGACATTTAATAGGGAGTAAGACGTGGATGTATACTGTTTTGTTTAATGCATTTATGAATAAATATATAAGGAACTAGACAATCTATCATCCATTGGGTCATCGTTTCAGAGATATTTCCTTACCTAAACAGAATAACTGTGGGTGGGCGAAAAAGCAATTTCTTTTATCTTCCTTCCTTCCCTTCCTCCTCCTTCCCTCCCTTGTTTCTTCCTAGAATTCCTGCCAGCTTCCTCATTTGCTTTGCTTATGGGAAGCTTCCAGGGAGAAAGTCAGTGCAAACTGGCAGGGATGTGCAAGTCCAGGGTCAACAGGCAGGTAAGTGGCTGCTGCCAGGTAGGAGAGGGAATACAGGAGTGTGGAGGAGGAATGGTGTGGATTAGGGAGGGCATGTGGGATTGTGCAGGAGGTGCATGGGTTGGGTACGCAGGAGTGTGGCGCATACTGGGAAGGGAACATGGAGATGAGGAAGAGGTGTCATGCGGATTGGATGCAGCACAAGTCCAAAAGGGAGCATGAGGATGTGCAGATGGCCACAGTGGCACAAACACAGAGGGGTTGGGAAGGTTATATATGTGGGGGAGACTTAAAACTGAGCAACTTGCAACCTTTCCTGCTGGCCTTTCCACTGACTTGTCAGAAGCTGTCAGGGAGTGTTGGAAATGAGGATCATGTGACTGCAGCTGAGCATGGCAGTGGAGTGGTGCTATAGCTGCAGCAGCACAACTACACTGAAATGACTACACCTTTCCCAAATTTTATTCCCAAGGGAGTAACTAGTCCTGGCATTCTTATACCGGAGCCCATTTGAGGTGCCTGGGCTCAATAACTCTTGCTCTATGACTGCACCGTTTTGCCCAGTTCATGACAATGAGAAAGATAAATGCTTATGGTGACATTAGATGATGTGGGCATATACTAAGTTTCCAGATGTAGCTGTGCTATTGGCTGAGGAGCCAAATGATATGCTAGTGAATTGAAACATGTTATATGATGCCTACATACAAGTATCAATAAAGAAATATGTGTAGTTCATGACTGAAATGCAGGATCTTTTGGTGCTCTCTGAGCTTAGTTGTTTTCTGGAAGTAGTTTCATTACCCAAACTAGGTAATATCATCATTAGTGGTAGTCTGGGTAACATCATCACTAGCACTGATGATGTTCCCCAGTTCAGGTAATGAAACATCTGGAAGGGAACAACCAAGCTCAGAGAACAGCAAGGACCCCTCAAGAATTAATGTATCAAAGATCAATGTAATTTTGTTTGTCATGGAAGATGGAATGAATGAATTCAATTTATTCATAAATAACAACACACATACACACATACCAGAAAAAGTAGATGAATTTGTAATGAATTGGCAGAATGTTTATTAAAGATGAGGAAATGGATGAGGAAATTTTCAATTGTGCAAACATAAGAAAATTAATGGGTAATACTTAATCTGTTTTGATAAATGAATGTCAAATGAAACAATAATAGCTTGTTTATAAGATGTCCTTTCCCCTATTCAGTTATATGGAAAAAAGAGTTGGGAATGTCAGGAAAAACATAAAAGTCAGTTGAATGAAGTGGATGTAGCTATTTTAACAAAATAACTACAAAAAACAAAAAGAGATAGGATCAAGAATGTATGAACATAAATGTGAACTACCTACAAAAAGGTGACCAGCAGGAAAGAAATGAGTTGAAATAATGAACAAAATTTATAAAACAAAGGAAGAGTGAGTGGTTAAGAGGAAGAACACCAAGGAAGTTGTGATTGAGTGCATTTGACAAGGACCTTCAAAAAAGAGGTGAATGTATGAAGTGGGGAATAGATATTGCAGAAGTCATAGCCACAAAGATAGAAAAGTATAAGGAGATATTCTGTGTTATTTATTTGCAGCATTTTTATACAGCTCACTCAAATGAGTCTGAGCAAGGTGCATAAACATTTTCTGCATTTTACTGGCTACCTTGAAAGGGTAAATAATGTGGGCTATATATGGAATAAATAATGTAGGCTATATATGAGAAGCATTTCAATTCAAGGAAAAAATAATAATAATAAAGGTGAAGGTCCTCAATGTAATATATATCCTTTCTGTGAAGGGCCAGACCAAATCAAAATACAAGCAATTATGCCATGCCTTGCTCAAAAAAACCAGGGATAAAACAGTTCCTGCATACTTTAAAAACATGTGGTTCTGTGGGAATTTCTTTCATTTCAAGCTTCTGCCAGGCTGTGTGGCCAATCTAAGAAAGCTAAGCCAAGATTAGACCTGGGAGGTTGGACTTTAATGGGAAAAATTACAGCATTGCAGGATAGACTAAGGATATTTTTTTAAAAAAATTCAACTTCTGTATAATTTTCAAGATGCTATATAGGGATGTCAGTGAAAATACCAGAAATTGCATTTGACGACACTTTTATAATTTTGTCCAAACCTTAGCTTCTCATATTGAAATGAACTTTGTAGATCCATAATGGATTTGAAAATGAAATAACTTACCTGCTTGAGGGTCTTGCCCCATAGTCATCCAGTCCCTGTAGAAAAAAAAAAACAAGTGGGGGAGGGTATCAGCTATGGAATCATAATGCATTTGCCACAAAGATAGCAATGGAAGGTATGCATCTGCCTTGTCCCAACAGCCTCCCCTAAGGCATAGTCAAAGTGTACTTGGTCTCAAAACTAGGACAAAAGACATTGACCAAAAAAAATTAAAAAATTACAATTGTTCACCAGAGGGTGATCTTGTGTAGCTGATCTGTGAGATTAAAAATAGTCTCCAACGTAAAGACATGCAGTGCAGGGAGTGCTAAAAGGGGCAATGCAAAATGCTATGCAGGCTGCAAAAAACACACCGTGGGGAATGCAGCTTGATAGCCTTTCAGTTCCTGATGGAGGAAGGCTCCTCCATCTCTTTTGCACGTCATCTTCTCTTCAGAGAGAGGTAGCACAGATGAAGTCAAAGCAGCCATGCACAGTGAAATGCAGCCTGCTACTTTCATTGCTGCTCTCTGATGCATCCAGGGAAGAGAAGGGGAAAAAAATAATAAAAGTGCTTATTTTTCCCTTTTTGGGAGTGAAGTCTAATCATACAGCTATTGTAGATGGCGTGAAACATATTTAGGTCCACCTATGTTGTATGACGAGAGTATAGGTAGTCCTTGACTTATGACCACAACAGAGCCCAACATTTCTGCTGCTAAGCAAGACAGTTGCTAAGTGAGTTTTGTCCCATGTTAAGACCTTTCTTGCCACAGCGGTTAAATGAATCGCTGCGGTTGTTGAGTTAGTAACATGGTTGTTAAGTGAACCTGGCTTCCCCATGGACTTTGCTTGTCACAAAAGATGATCAAATGACCTAAGGCACTGTGATGGTCATGAATACATGCCAGCTGCCAAAGTTTTAATCATGTGACCATGGGGAAGCCTTTGATATGGAAAACTGGTCATAAGACACTTTTTTTCAGTGCCATTGTAACTTTGGTCACGAAATAAATGGTTGTAAGTCGAGGACTACCCATACTAAATGGTGAACTTTTGAACATGGCTGACCTACAACTTGTATCAATCATCCTGTCATCCAGTGATGAAAATATTGGGGAACTGAAGATCAAGTAATATCAGAAGTGCCACCAGTTCCGATTCTTGATGTAAAAGGAATCATAATCTTGGATAGTTTTAGGGATTTTCCTTCAGCCTGAATTAATATACCCTTCGTCCTGTTCAGACCTATGAAGCTATTTGACTCAGCTGCAGTACTTGTAATCAGTTTTCACCCGATTACAGCAATAAATATTCTAGACAAAAATATAAAATGCTAGATCAGATGTCAGCTGGTCAGGCAGCCTGTAGTTGAAATGGAAGGGCTATGCTCAAAATATATTCAAACAGTACCATGCTAGCCTCTTGATTGATAGGTGTGTGTATTAAGGATAAGTCACGTTCTTCTTTTGCTGTGATCCTTGGCTCTGACATGTGTCTAGCCAGAGAAAAAGTGGCTTCTGAATGAAAATCCCCAACTTCTTGAGCATCAAAGCTTGCCATAAAAGAAATCCAACATCTTTCTAGCCAAAGCCACTATTATTTTGCAACTTATCTCTTCACAGCACGCTCTGACAAAGATATTGAGTTCTAAAGACCCTGAGAAAAGGATGGACTCTTGTGCTTAGAATGTCTCTGGTAGCATAACCTCTTTACAGCCAAAAATAGTGCCTTCATTCTAATGCTAAGTATTCTTGGACTGATACCATTCTTCTCAGTTTGCTACCCTTGAGAAGAGATAAACATTTTAATGTGGTTTTCCAACAAAATTAAATTCAAAATGATTTACCTCCCACTCACCCATCCTCCTTTGCCTACTAATGCGCACACTCTGTTTCCATGTACCTCAGCTTATTGTCTCCATCCACCTATTAGCTTGTGTTAATCTTCTCAAACCTCCAGACACACTGTGTGGAAGGTCCAAGGGAGAGGGGATGGGGGAAAAATAAGCATTGTTGGCCTAAAAGCCATTGAATTCTGCAGCTAGATACATGTAGAACAGCCATATGTTACCAGTTGGGTATTTACATTGCCCTTTCCTGCCAGTCTTTCTGCCTTACCCATCACTAATTTGCCAATCAATTAATTTTTTACCTCTACCCATGCTTGCTTTTTTGACAGCTGTTTGCATTTTTTAAAAGAAGCCTTTCATCTCACCAGCTTCTTGAGATTGAGGAAGATGGGGAGCCAGGATACACGTATTAGGTAAGCCACAAAGATGCTTGAGGCAGAAAAGAGGCTTTTGAAACCCCAATGGAAACATTGTGTTCTTGGGACTTACGGCTGTTGACCTAGAATAAGGCTGGTAGGAGGCAGGTGACACTGGGAAGAAGCCACGGGAATATTCATTAATTGCACAATCGTAGGGCATAAGGTACTCCTATAAATAATAAATACAAGCAACTGTTGGCAAGATGAGCCTCACCTGCTTGTACAAATACCTGGGTTACGAAACAGGAATTTTTAGGAAGGTTCACTTCAGCAATGGTGCAACCAGAGCTACTTTTAGTCAGGCAACCTCCTACCTACCAACAATGTACACACCGCATCTTTGATTTTTGGTCCAAGTTTCCTTCTGGTGATCAGCTTCAAAACACAATGGCAACATTTGATTGTTGGTTTGCATATGGAAGATAACTTTGCAGATTTAGCACGAAGAAGGCAGAATAACTGCTGCATCAAAGGAAGCGGCTTACTCACTTCCTGACCTAGCTCTCAACATTGCAGAAGAATTTTCCAAACAATAAAGGGAGGCATCAAGGATCCGACCAATTCAAATGGAAATAATCTCTAATATAAGTGAGTAGGTAGGTTTGGAAAACTTTTGCTCGTAGCCCAAATAACATTTCACAGAATCAAGCATCTCATCACAAGGCTTCCCTATCCTATAGAGAAAATAATGAGTTCAGATGGATATTGCAAGTTGGCTTAGTTGAAAACAAGAGCCGGTAGTCCATCAGTGGGCTAATCTCAAGTTTGTTCCATTCAAACCACAATTCACATGGACTAGCTTCTCTCAGACATTGTGCTGAGCCACGTTTATGGCTTAGTAGTCTGTGAACCAGACTTGTATGGCTTGTTATCCAAATCACAGTTGAAATAAAGCATGACCCAGCGAGAACCCTCTCATTTTGTTGTACTAGCTGTAGAAAAAGTTGCAGGGCCAATTTCCTACTCTTCATTATCAGAGCAGCTATATTTAAATGATCTGAAGCCCATTTCATTCTCACCAACCCATATATCCATTTGATTTAAGCCATTTTTGATGGTCAACGGCCACTTCAAACTTTTAGTAAAAATAAAGATTAAACCATACCCAACCAGAAGTACAAGACAGGTACCACTGACACCTGCAGAATGCTGGTTCTCTGAAAATCCACCTTCCCTCTCCACTG
This sequence comes from Laticauda laticaudata, assembly GCA_004320025.1. Classification (NCBI taxonomy): domain Eukaryota; kingdom Metazoa; phylum Chordata; class Lepidosauria; order Squamata; family Elapidae; genus Laticauda; species Laticauda laticaudata. Next base: position 76,733 of record BHFT01003281.1, on the reverse strand, counting down.
ATGGAGCCTTAGAATCTGCCGCTGGCAGGGTCCCTCCTGATTGATGTATTCACTCACAATGGTTATGTCTCCTCTCCTCTGAGTTGAAAAGATGTCTCACCTGGGGGAATGCTGGCACTGCCACACTGTATGGCCTCTGTTTGAAAGTGCTGACATTCGGTGCCTGGAAAGTTCGGGAGGACATGCTGTAGTCGGGAGGGGGGATATCATCTTTGTCCAACAGGTTACCTGTACTACTGCTTTTCCCCTGGCTGAAGACATAAGCACATTTAGTCAGCATTTCCTCTGTGGCAGAATTTTGCAAACAGGGTTCACTTTATAAGCCATTAAGGCTTGCCTCATTCCTTGCATGCAGACAAAATTAGGATTCTTCAGATTCTTTTCCTCCCACACATCTTTCCCTATGGGAACCTGCTCAGAATCACTAAGGGAACATCCTCCTCCTCCTGTCACCACCAAGGCTTGGAAGCCTTTCCATTCAGGGCCATATGTGTTCATTATGTTTACCTTATGAAACAGTGTTATAGGACTTTTTCCACCAAATATATTCCCACTGGCTTGCTCCAGATCATACATACATGCGTACACACATATATGTATCTCTTTGTGTACAAATACATGGGCAAATGTATACACCCATTAAAAGAGACACCATGTATTTTTACAGCAAAGCCTGAAATCTTAGCTTGAAAAATATGAAGTCAGTCTAATAAAATTCCTAATGAAAGATAAGCCAAAAGAGGGCAATGCAGGACAGATCCTGCTTCTGGCTAAATAAACTCAGGGCTTCTCTGTTTGAGTATAAACATTATTCAAATGTCAGATGATTGCACTGCATACATGAAAAGAACTTTCTTACCTCATATGTAATCTATCGCTCCCATCACTGTCCAACACACGTGTGTAGGAGAAAGGAAACCAGCCTCTCCTACAACACAAGTAGAAAAAGAGAGAAAAAGGTCCATGTTTTTTTCCCATTCAGTGAAGGGGATACTGAAGAAGGAATAAACTAACCCTAACCCTAACCCATGCATTCCATTTTCCATGGGAAGAATCTAGAATGCCTCTTAATTTTTAATCCTAGTCTTGAATAAATCTTCCAGTTGAAAGGTTAAAAAAAAACCAATAAAGAAATTGTCACCTCAAAATGCTTACTAGGTTATTTTCTCTCCATTCTATGAATGACACAGTTTACAAGGCAGTAGTATGGTTGAGGGTCATCGTTTCTTCCTATAATTATTTTTATCTCCAGCAGCTTCAGGAAGAATGGTGATGATGTGAGGGAGGCCTGGGAATTAATTGTTTGGCCACTTCTTTCAGAAAGTAGGGAACTGTGGACAGCTTTTTAGAAATATGACCCCTTCTGCATGAATTGCACTAATGTTGTGTCTCTCTGTGCCCTTGACTTTCCTGGTCACTGAAGGTCTTTGGTAGGTGAGCAATTTACTCCCAGAGCAGCTGCTTTTTCAGAAGATAGTCACTTCCCAATGGTGGGAATTCTTGCAGGATCCCATTTGGGTCAGTCACCAGGACCAGAGGTTTTATCTTCCAAGTTTTTGGACTTGCAGTGGAGCCCATTTCAAGGAATTTCTCTGCCTAGGCTAGAGAGAAATTCCCTGAAGAAGGGCTCCAGCATGGATCCGAAAGCTTGGAAGACAAAACCTCTAAGTCCCGGTGACTGACCCAGATTGGATCCTGCAGCATTATCCTGGGATACGTATATTCACCCTCATTGTTCATGTGGGAATTCTTGCCTCATCTTGCCTTCCAGTTTCTTGGATTCCTCCCAATTTTCCCAAAGGCAGGGGGGAGCCATTGCACCTTGCTATCCTTCCCCACTCTGCCAATATGACAGCTTTGCTGCTTCAGTGCAGTAACCTTGCCAGACAACAAATGCAGGGAAGCAAAGGCAAGGCGTGAGGCTGGGGTGGGTGGGTGGGGAAATTAAGGCACCAAATAAATACCCATTTTTTAACTCCCCTCCCACTGGCCAGCTGGGCAGAGGTGCCAGCAAGCTCCATGGCAGCCAAGAAGTATGATCACAACTGAGTATTTGGGGAGTGAAAGCATTAGCGATGTAGAAGCATCTTCAGAGAGATTTATAGGGAACCGAATGTATTCTTCACCTATAAATTGTTTTAAAAACTGTTTTAAAATGTCACATTACTGAAGGCTGGTGATTTGCCAGTGAACTTCAGCAGAGTGGCTTTGGGAATGTGCAACAGCGTGACGATGCTAAAAAGGGCTGGAGGCGTATTCAGTATGTGTGTTACAGTAAAAAGGGGACATTATAACAGAAGGTAGCATTTGAGTACAGGTAGTCCTTGACTTGCAACAGTTCGCTTAGCGACTGTTTGAATTTACAACGGCACTGAAAAAAGTGACTTGTGACAGTTTTTCACATTTACAACCATTGCAGCATTCCCCACGGTCACGTGATCAAAATTCAGATGCTTTGGCAACTAACTCATGTTTATGACAGTTGCAGTGTCCTGGGATCATGTGATCCCCTTTTGTGACCTTCTGACAAGCAAAGTCAATAGGGAAGCCAGATTCACTTTACAAGCGTGTGAGTAACTTAACAACTGTGAAACTCGTGATTCACTAAACAACTGTGGCAAGAAAGGTCGTACAAATGGGCAAAACTCTCTTAACAATTATCTTGCTTAGCCACAGAAGTGTTGAGCTCAATGGAGGTCGTATGTTGAGGACTACCTGTATCTAGAATGATTTCATCCTAGATCTTTTAAAGGAAAGCTGCTGATATATGTGTCAGTTTCCCCCAAATGGCCACAGGCGTCTAACTGCCATCTGTGCTTTGTGAAGCAAGGTTTTCCTACTGTCGAAATTTATTGTGCACAATCTTACCAGCCACCTACTTTCACACCCTGCCAGCTTTCCGGCTCACCCCATGGATGTTGGGCACTTGGGCTAAAAAAAGGAATGACCAGATCAGCAGACTTCCACCCTCACGACTACCCTCCAGTTCTAAGGCTTCCTAATTTGGTTCTGCTAATTAAGCCAGCCATTTGCTTGGCAACGGGCATTTGTTGTTAAGCCAGTCACAAATTGCATGGATGAAGGAATAAAAGTATGGCTATATTTAGTGAACAGTCGAAAAAAGACCGCACCTCCAGGTTTAGAGTTTTAAATACTGAAATGTGGCGAAGGAGAGAAGAAATAAATAAATATATATTCAGTATCTATGAAGGAGCTTACCTACACAATTGTTGCCAAGGAAGACTTTTTTTGTTCTAATCTTAAACAAACCCATTATGCCAAAGCAAACCTGCTGGAGCGGTCCACCCCAGTGACAGCTTTTATTCCTAGTTACGCTACAGACTCTCCAGGAATTAAAAGCCTACAATTTCTGCCCTCCTTCTTCATTTTTTTTCTGGCATTCCTCAGCGTGGGAGCTGTGTTGTTGAGGGCAGAACTGTTTATTATACATTCTACTTCTTGGCACATCAACTTTGGTTTTGGCTACCAGAGCAAAGATTTCCAAATCAGGGTAAGGAAAAAAGTTCATTGGAAAGTCACGCTATGTTTTAAGCATAAAGCATAATAATTTGTCTTCGGCTCAAAGTTCATCAGAGTTCCCTAATGTAAAACTTGTGGTGTTTCTCTCCTCGCTTTCTTTGATTTTGCATCAACTTTTTAATACAGATGCAAAATACAAGAACTCTCATTGCAATTTGTGCAGCAATGCCACACTGGGGAAGAGACCAGAATGACAAAAAGGATCACACATGAGACAGCCCATGCTTTGCTCCACCTACAGCACCACCTCAGCATACTCAGGTTGTACCCCTGAACCTTGGTGATAAAAGGCAGCATGGCTTTATGTGTCCACTGTCTGAAGATGGCTCAGACAGGCAATTGACACCACCCTTCTGGGGCTCTTGAGAGATTTAAAACTTACAGTTCATAACATAAGAAAGCAACTGATTCCCGAAGAAGATACCTTAATATCACCAGAAAGAAAGAAAAACAAATTCTGAGGCCCACAAACTGACAAGCATACTCACAATTTGGTCTTTTCACTCTCTCCATAATGCCAGCCATCTCGGGCCTCAGGCACTAGCAACATAATAAGGTCTCCCTCCTTGAAGCTCAGAAGGGTGCTATTGTCCCCAGCAGCGTGAGAGAAGATGGCTCGCACTCTTGTTCGGCCATTTTTTTCTAGTCCTGCTGCCATGGAGCTGGAACGGGGAAGAGTCTTGTTTTCAGCTGAAAGACAAGTCAGTGGCAGATTAAGGCTCATTAAGGTGCCCTAAGAACTAACAACTCTTGTTGCCCCCACCCTTTGTACATACTTTACAAACGAAGCCATATTCTCAACTTTGTGGTGCCCCCTTTGGGCCTGGAGTCCTAAGCATGTGCTTAGTTTGCTTAACGGTTGGATGGAGTCCACCACTGGATGGAGTCCACTCTTTTTGATAAATAAACCTTTTTTTCTGTTATGTTACCGGAGAAAGTTTGCCAAATGTTTTGGGTTTTTTTTGAAACAAAGACTGCGGATTGCTGATTTACAGGTAGTCTCTGACTTGCAACCATTCATTTAGGAACCGTCTGAAATCACAACAGCACTGTGACTTACAACAGGTCCTCACAGTTATGACTCTCACATCCATGTGTTTAAAATTCAGGTGCCGACAATCAGCATAGTTGCACTGTCTCAGAGTCATGGGACTGCCATTTCCCAGACAGCTTCCAAAACGCAAAATCAGTGGGGGGGAAGCCGGATTCATTTAATGACCGCCTGATTCACCAAATAACTGCAGTGATTCACTTCACAACTGTGGCTAAGGGATAGTTAACATCATCATCATCTAAAACATTTATCTCTTGATCATAAATGTCAATGAATTTGTAAAGCAAAAGAAAAGAGTGAAATTCCTGGTAAAACACCCACACAGATATGACGTACTGAGCAACCCACTCCTAAAATCAAACATTACTTGGTGCTAGATACGTGTGCATTATGTAGAGTTATTATCAATAATAACTATGGCATAAAAGGAAACAATGAAAATTGTCTTTTTGTTGTTATGGTTCTTTTAATGGTTATGTTTGAATTATGCTGATTGTTTAGCTGTCAGCTAAACAATCTGGTTTTGCCAACCAGAGTCAGAGGCGTGATATGGGTGGCTATATAAATTCAATAAATAAATAATAACAATACAATAACCTCATCATGTTCCATGCAATAAGTACTTTGTTTCTTGCTGGAATCAAGCAATACAGCAATAGTATCGGGGCCCATATAATCTCAGGAGGTGGTAGCATCTGGCTGACTTTCTCTGAGTTCCAAGCTAAACAGGAAAGGCCTGGGAAGTCCTCGGAAGAGACACTTTCGTGGAATGCTTGTGCTACTGACTAGCCTGGAAGCTGAAACACATCCCAGCAGGTAGCAGTGGAAAACTACTTCTCTGGTGCTGTCAGGAATTTGGCAAACTGGGTACATGAAGCTGAGCCTGACTCAAAGGCACTTTTTACCTTAGTCACATCACAGAGTGATGCCAGTCTAAATGAGGCTTTGTTCACCACTGTTTCTAGTATGGTGTAAAAGAACCAAGCCTGCTACACCACTTTAGAGAAACAGCTTTGTTGTTCATAGCTTTTGTAGGGAAAAAAAAAGCTTCTTCTTCAGGTATGTGCAAACATCTGACTCATCTACTTCTTTTGTGTAAGGGCTTGCAAATAAGAAACAAGCACATCCAACTAATTTCTGACAAAGCCCTGCCTACATGTCAGCAAACCTGATGCAATTTTTGAGCTGTCTTAGCTCCCCAAATTTTCAGTGCTTTCTCAAACCCTGTTTTTGTTTCTACCAGCAGGGGGTCTAGGTGGACCCTTTAAAACAGGAGTCCCCAACCACCGGGTCCCGGACCGGTACCGGTCCGTGGATCATTTTGTACCGGGCCACAAAGAATGAATAATCGTGATTAAAATATATGTAAAAATATGTTTTTAGTAAAGGAATAGTAAAGAAACTCTTTACTATTGGGGAAGAATTGATTTTGCCGGTCCTTGAAAAAGTCTTTCTTCGTGAAACTGGTCCCTGGTACAAAAAAGGTTGGAGACCACTGCTTTAAAAGACTCAGTGTAAGAAATGTTTTAGAAATTGGTGCTATTTTTTGTGCTTCTATGCCAGCTTTCCCCAACTGGGATAATCCAGATCTCTCGGGATTGTTGTGATGGCTGGGGATTTAGGGACTCTTAGTCTTTGTATCGGTGGAAAGTCTGGAGAAAATTGTTTTAGGCCTTTTCTCCTACTGTGTTGCTTTGTGGGAGTTCAGTGGCCATCTCACCCATAATCTGACATATGTGGTCCTCCAAAATGGAGGGAGGGGCAGAGAGGAATAATCTCTTACAAGAATGACTTACTGGATGCATAGCTGTTTTTCGGCATTACACTTTTGCGCACAGGGAGAGTATTGGAGTAAGAGTCACTCAATTGCTTCTGAGTTTGTGGTGGGGATAAGGACTTCGGCTGAGGAGGCTTTCGGTCAGACCAATGGCTGTAATCTTCACCTTCCGAGCCTGAGACTCCATTCATTACTGGTATGGTCTCTTGTGCAGACATTCGCTGGAGAAAGAGTGGGAAGAGGGAGAGAGAAACAGAGATAGGATGCTCTTGATACATGTGTTTGTTTCACACAACTGTTCTGCCTTGTTTAGAAAATATTACAGGCAGTCTGAATCATGCTGCCCTCTTGTTTTTCCCACCACTTCCTCCTTAATTCTTTATTTTTCCTGGCAGAGAGCTGGAAAGAACAATTACTGATTAAGATGGAGCACAGTGTCTTTTGACTGGCAGACTAAGGAAAAAAGTGGTCCGATCAAATGGCTTAAACCTCTACAGGTAGTCTTCGATTAACAACCATTCATTTAGTGTCCATTTGAAATTACAATGGCACTGAAAAAAGTGACAGATAGTCACACTTACGACTGTAATATCCCAGTGGTCACATGATCAATATTTGGATGCTTGGCAACTGGCACATATTTATAATGGTTGCAGTGTAATGTCCCAGGATCATGTGATCACCTTTTGCGACCTTCTGACAAGTAAAGTCAATGGGGAAGCTGGATTCACTTAATAACAGTGCTACTAACTTAACAATTACAGTGATTTGCTTAACAACTGTGGAAAGAAAGGTCGTTAAGTGGTGCAAAACTCACTTAATAACTGTCTTGTTTAGCCACAGATATTTTAGGCTCAACTGTGATCATAAGTTGAGGACTACCTGTAACATGACCTCAAACCATGGCTCTTGAGCTAGCTTGAAGATATTCAACTTTGCCCAGAAGGACATGCCAAAATAAAACCAGTCTTACCAAGATATGCCACATTGTATAATACCTGTCAGAGTACTGTGAGTTCAACTTCTTAGTGCTCAGGTATGCAAATCTGTTTAACTTAACATTTCTTCACATAGTTCATGGCCAGCCCATCCCAGATGTAATCATATTACAGCTATAGAACTGGACTGAATAAATGGGTTTTGGAAAAACCCATTAATCATTAATGGGAAAATCATTAATGCAAGGTAACAAAAAGAAAAACCAAAGAGCCCTGAATTGTTTAAGGAGAAACCCAAATACTTCTGCAAGAGGAAGCATAAATTCTCCTAATCCCTCAATTTTCCGATCGCCACTGAATAGCTTTTGAAGACATGTAAATTTGGAACACAGTCAGTTACTGACTTGTGCAAGTTTATCAGCAACATATCAACAGATTTCAGTTCAGGTGCCTTGTTTTTCAAGAATGAACAAAAAAGGACATCTGAGAGGCTTCTTGTGACAATACATTTTAAATAGTATTCTAATTGTTTATTGTAGCTTAGGATACTGCATTCAGTTTACACCTAAAAATTTAAATTAAGGCATTAAAACAGTTAAAAAGCCTGTTAAAAATCACCCCCAATCCTAATTGTAAATTGCTAGGATCCAATGCCCACCTTCCTAAACTAGACCAGGTGGTGCCAATCTTGGTCTCAAGGGGATAAGGCTGTTCCACAGTGAATGGAGAGCAATAAGAGCATCTTATTTGGGTCTCCACCTGTCTTGTCTCTTGAAGGGAAAATAATTAAAGCATTCCTCTCACCTTGAACAGCCAGGGGAGGCCATTTCTTTCTTTCCAAAAGTTAAGTCCTGAAGGTAACTGGGAGCTAATCCATGTATATAAATACCATCATCAGTTGAGTTAATACCAGGACTCTGAAGTATACTTGGAAACCTGATGTCCACCAACACAAATCCTGCAGAATTGGTGTGACACTACTATAGTGGCTCTCATCTGCCAGCAAGTGGGCAGCTGCTTTCTGCAGTTTCCCAGTAGTCTTGAAAGGCAGCATCAAGTACAACATGTTGCAGGAGTTATGAAATTATGAGTTGCCAGGCTGCTATTTCAAAAGGGGCCATTTTAAAATCTAATGATGCTGTTAGCCTCCTTAACTCTGTAGGGAGTACCCAAAATGCCAAGATGATGTTGGTAAGCAGGGAGGTTCAAACAGAAAAAAGGGTCTTTTCTGGAATAGCTTTGTTAGGCTTTGGTGGTAATGACCAGCACATAATATTTTGCCAAGAAATGAACTGTCTGGCGTGTTAATATTCTTCAGAATAAGTGCAGTGGAACCTGTTTGTCTTGCAACAGTTGTCTTTCAAAGACACAACCTTAATTCAGAAACAATCCATGCTTTGTATCTGAGCAAAATAAGATAACTTACCCAAAGTATGGAGATTCTAAAATGTACAGTACAATAGTCATTTTAACTGGTTTAAACTAAATCAAAACCTAAATCAACTTTAATTCTAATCCCTTTACATTTTAGAAGTGACTTCCAATATGCCAGTGAAAGGATCCACTGTAGCTTTGACTTAGAAAAACTTGCACGCTTCAGTACCAAGCTTACATCTTTCTGTTGAAAGATGAATTATGACATCTCTCCCCAGTTTATCAATCTACCCTATACTTACTCCTACAAATGGTGCCAGCTCTGGAGGGACTGGAAGAGGTTTGGCACCAGGTATAGGGTCCGAGATGATGAGATTTGACTTGGATGTTGACAGAGGTGTAGTCATAATGGAGCCATTGCTGCTGAGGGCCATCTGCTGCATAAGCTGGAGAGCACGGTCTGGGATCTTGTTGGGATCCGAACAAGATTGTTGCCATAATGGGAGCTTCTGTGTCAAGATATCTTTTCCCTGAAAGTTGTTAAAATGAAAAAGAGAGAGAGGTCAGAGTGTAAGAAAAATCCAGATAAGATTTTAATCCAAAAATTGAAGGAAACCAGGAAATTCCCAGACATAACTTTCCTGAGAATGGAACTGGTACACTAACTGGCCAATAATTTTTTGATTCTAGGAGAAATTAAACTATTGTAACTTTGTAATTTACATAGGTTGACAAGGTTTATTTGTCAGTTATTCAGTTAGGGCAAAAATTCAGTTAGGAAAAAAGGCTAATTTGGTGTTTGTGTACCACTGCTTTGAAATTGTTCTCTTAACAACTTCTCAGATAAAGCATATCTGAGAAATACAGATAGAATGAGATTGTGTAAGATTCCATTTTCCCCTTTTAGGTCCACTGTAAAAGGGGTAAAATCATAAAGGGAGAAAATAATATTTTCCATGCTAATCAGCCAATTTTCACTGTTCAAGGTTAGAGGTGTCTTTATGATTGCCTCATGAATCATGCCTTAAACGCCCAGTCTCACTGACTGAGGGACGCAAAATGTATGCATAAAGAACACAGCGGACGAGCAAAATTTCGGGGGTGGCTCCATTCGTTGTCATCCGCTCCAAAAAGTGGCAAAAATTTGGCAAAACAGACAGAAAAGAACAGAAAAAACGGATGTGGGTATATGTACCGGGGATGTTAAACGGATGTTCATAGGAAGCCTAGCAGATGAAAGCAGATGGAAGAGGATGACACCTCTGAAGGGGTTACGGGGGATAATTGCGAAGCGGACGCATAGCAGATGAAGCGGATGCATCACGTACGCCTAAAGGAATTAAAAGGCGATGCTGCGCGAAATGTATATCGGATGCAAACCTGTTCACTGCACATCCTTTCTATTTCCGTGTACTAACGCTGTGTAGATGTTCCGTGTACCTTTTCTTCTCCCTCTTCCATTTTCAGCTGCAGCGGATGTGAGTTGTGAGGATGCCCAGAGGAGCAGAGAGGATACAGCGGACGTTTAATGGATGATAAGGGACATAGAAAGTTTGTTGCTCATATGTCGCAGATTTACATCGTACACAGCGGAAAGTTCATCCATTCACAAAGTTTTGTGCAGCTCAAAACTTCTTGCACGGATGAAATCGCAGTGGATGGATGCTCGATGGATAGAGCGTATGAAAACACGGATGCAATGAGTACACAATGGATGCATATCGTTTTCCAACAGATGGCAACTTTTTTTAACATTTTACATCCTCTTTGCATCCGTAAGTGCAGTGGGACCGGCCTTAAACGCTGAAGAGAAGAGAAGAGAAGAGAAGAGAAGAGAAGAGAAGAGAAGAGAAGAGAAGAGAAGAGGACAGGGCCGGACCTCTGATCTGGTCTGAGAGATTCATATATATTTGGCCTGATACTAGTTAGGACACCAAAAATATAGAACCAAAGAAATGGGCTAGACCCAGCTGTGGCAGTTTAATTAAAAAAGAAAACATTTCATACTTGTCGGTTTCAGGCAACTGCAAGACCTCTTTCTGTCATTCAAATTCACCACAGTATTATCAGTGGTGGGATTCAAAAAAATTTACTACCAGTTCTGTGGGCGTGGCTTGGTGGGCATGGCAAGGGAAGGATACTATAAAATTTCCAGTCAGGAGATTTTCCACGAGGAGATTTTCAAAATTTCCACTATCGGTTCTCCAGAACCAGTCAGAACCTGCTGAATACCACCTCTGGGTATTATATTAAATGAAGAAAAACAGTAAAAGTCACCTCAATCATTGCTTACTTATGGACCAGATAAACATTTAGCTCTTTTTAAAGGCTATTTATTTTCTTTAGAGTAGTAGTGTTAAATATAAAGCAAGAGTTTCTATTTGTGTCGCTGGGTTGCAGTGGCCTCCCTTCCAACTTCACTCCCAAGAACAATTCAGCTTGCTTCCATCACCAACCACCCCACCCCTCTCCAGGTGCTCTGACCTGATTAAGGAAGTTGGAATCTTGGAAGCCTCCATTAAAATATAGAGCACTTTAGAATATGCAGCCATTTTTATTTTTTTTATTTTCCACAGCTGCAAAGGCACGGACACAATGAACCATGTGATACAAAGAAAACACTCCAATCCTCACAAGATCTGGCCAAGTAAAATTGAAATCCTTCCCAAATGCAAATAGAGCCAGCTCTATTTTTTAAAATGTAACACAGGTACTACACGTTCACTATGGGGAAAAAAAAATACTCAAGAATAGTGTATAGCCTAAAATAATCACAGATGAGAACCTGTCTTTTATAGGGAATGTACTCTTCCCTTCTTGAAGCAACGCAGGCAGTACCAAAATGTTGTAACGGAACAACTTGAGAAAGGAAAAGAAATTGGAAAGCCAGGAGTTGCACAATATAGCTCTGTGCATTTCTCCAGCTAAGAAATCCCACTCCTTCTTCCCATCTCTGAAAAGAGGTATTTTATTCCAGTGGCTGTCCACAATTTGTTATTCCAGACACTTTTCCTTTAATTAACCAAGTATGAGTGCTATCAAGAGAATGGTTTGACCTGACACCGCTTTCAGGGATATGTAATGCTGACACAAGCCAAAACATTTAATATAACATTCTCCTGGATGAAAACATTTCGTACTGAGCGCCAATTGGGATATCCTTCAGGAAAATGAATGAGCTGGGATATAAGAAAATGCCCATATTTTCACATCTATCCCTTTTTCTTCACTTACTCTCTTCTTTTACTGGATGGAAATCACATGGACATGTCTTCCTGAGGAGCAGCCCATTAAAAAAACTCCTTCCAAAAGTACACATTCAAACCAGGTTACAAGCCTTGCATCCCCAATTTTAATTTCCTGATTAGCAAAATCTTTGTGAATTGTTCTGAGAAAAATGTTTTAAAGAGAAGCATATAAAACATGGGTGTTATGGGGAAAAAAGAATGTTGAAAAAAGACATGTAGCCTGGGGGGGGGGGCGNTGAAAAAAGACATGTAGCCTGGGGGGGGGGGCGGCAACAGATTCTCATAGAAACATTTACTTCCAAAAACTCACTCTTTCTCAACAACGCTGCCCAAGCAGAGTGGGCTCACTCTCTCCTTTGTTCTCTTAGCAGCTGAAAAGGTAAGCAGAAACTAGTACATGTGGGTTACTTCTTTAGGAAAAAACAAAATGAAACTGATTACTTACTTCTGCACATCCCCTAGGATGCCCCCAAGGTGCCTAAGCTGCATAGATCAGCTGCTCCACAGCAACCATGCTATCTGAAAGGAGGTCTGAGAATAGCCTTTGGCAGCCCCCAGGTGAGCATAGGTCAGTGGTAGGACAGGAGACTGTTTCATAACAGCTGTCCTGTTATTTTGGTCTTTGAACAGGAACATGAAAAAAAAATGTGCTTTGCAGAGAAAGCAGGTAACCGCTAATGTCACGTAGGTGGAAGAAGCAATTTCCTGTGAAAGTGTCAATAATAGCTCCATGGATCATTTTGGCGAGGATCTCTCCCTTTCCTCTCCTCCATGAAAGCATATTAATTGTGTGCATAGAAATAATTCTCCCTATTGGCATGAGCAGCAGGAGCTTCTTAGTTTCCACTGAAAGAAGAGTTGCTGTTCTGGAAAGTCCTGCTGCTTCAATTGCTTCTTAATCTCCTGCATTAGTTTCAGTTTCCCCTCCCCCCCAAAAAACTTAAGTCTAGAATCTCTGGGACCAGTTTCAAAGCGCACAGGTAGGAAAGCAATAAAAACAGTCCAGGGGATTCAAAAAATAATACATGGTAGGGAAAAATCCCAGATTTTTTTTTTAGGTAAAATGCAAATTGGGAGCAAAAGAAAGAACATTTAGCATCACATTTGAAATAAGAACATACAGGTAGTTCTTGCTGAAAGACTACTTGTCCAGCAACTGTTCAAAATTATGATAGTGCAAAACAAGGGGGATCTATGATGGGTCCTATGAGTGAGGCATTCCCATGATCACAGTTTGGACATTTGGCAACTGGCTCACAATTATGATGTCAGAGTGTCCTGTAGTCACGTGATTATTTGCGACCTTCACTTCCAACAAGAAAAGTCAATGGGGAAGCTGGCAGGAAGTTGCAAATAGTGATTACATGAATGCAGGATGCTGCAAGCACACTGGATTCACCTAATAACAGCAACTGGGACTGTGGCTTACGTTGGCACAGTCATGTGACACTATGCTTCACAACTGCAGTGCTTAATGACAGAGTTGCCAGTCTCAATTTGTTAAGCAAGGACTACCTATATTTGAGTTCAGACAAGAAAAACAATGGCACAAAAAGCAGTTGTGCAACTTCATAACTTTTCCTATTCTATTGGAAGCAGCATGCTTTGTATTTATAAGCTCCAGACTGAAGAGCACACAAGGTCCATTGTACCACCCATACATCAACTGCCAGGAAACAGGCACACCTGCCATGTTGGATGCCTAGCTATTATTATGGGAGGTTGAAAAGAGGGTGAAGGAAAGGTAAACATATGTACTGGTGTCTTCAGGCAGAATATAGAGTGCTTCTTGCTTGCATAATGTATGGTTTTTAAGGGAAGGCTCCTTCACAGAAAAATTGTTGTATAGAAAGAATAATGGTGGTGGCTTGTCATGAATATTGCGTGAATGGCAAAATGCACCTTGGTCCCTTCACTAAGACAAAGGAACTGAGAACATTGTTTCTTTATGTGCCATCATGGTGGTGTTGACTCTTAGCAACCATGTAGATAAGACTTTCTCCAATATAATCTGTCCCTAGCTTGATCCTTCATGTTTTCCAATTCTGCTCCAAGCCCATCCAACTTCCTATTGGTCATCCTCTTCTTTTCTTTCCTTCCAGTTTTTCCAACATAGAGTTTTCTCCAGAGGTTGATATTCAGTTGATTTTCAAGATAACAGCATAGCTAAATTTAAGTAGAAGCCCATACTTCCCAAAAGATTTTGATGACATTTTGAAGTATCTGTGTGGGTGTTTTGTATATGAGTATGTGAATGTTATAAACCAACACATCCAAACCATGCAAATGGTTTTGATCTGGAATGTAAGAGTGTGTAGTAACATTTCTTGAACAAGTTATAAAACAAGCCATATGTGCAACTCCCCATGATCTCAGTATCTAACTGTAAATACCACCATGATAATCTACTTAATAAAAATGTAAATTAAAAAAACCTGAAAGAGTTTATCTTCATTGGAGTATTGTAACAAAATAACAGCAAGGAAAAAAATCCACCATATGAGAGAATAGCAATAGCAATAGCACTTAGACTTATATACCTTCATAGTACTTTACAGCCCTCCCTAAGCAGTTTACAGAGTCAGCATATTGTTTCCAACAATTTCGGGTCCTCATTTTACCTACCTCGGAAGGATGGAAGGGTGAGTCAGCCTTAAACCTGGTGGAATTTGAACTGCCAAATTGCAGGCAGCTAGCAGGCAGCAGAAGTAGCCTGCAGTACTGCACTTTAATCACTGAGGCTCCGGAGGAAAGAGTGTTGGTTTTCTATTTCTCCACATATATTAGTAAATGGCCTGACATACAACTCTACTTGAAGAGTGTTTGTGACTCACTGAGATTTTGCAGGCAATTTCTTTATTACCTGACTAACTTCTATCTAACCAGATGGATACTATGAATGATACATGGAGGAAATGCAGAGACAATAATCACAAACACACAGTAATAAACCATTTTTTTTTCAAACCAATGCTCATAAGCCTGCTGATACTAACAGAACAAATTATTTCACCATTAAGAAAAACAGAATAACATTTCCATTTGCATGTGGTACTCTCCCTATTTTTTCAACTTTTCTTTTCAACCATGAAAATAAAACACGTTTTGTTTAGACTGAATTTGCATGGGTTGGCATGCAGTTAAGATATTCTTCCCTAAGGATTTTGCCACTAGGCAGCAACAGTTGCATTTGAGCTGAATATCTGTTACAAATTATACAGGGCCACCTCCCAAACCTTTGATCTTAATGGACTAGTTTCCTTTGTTTACCCACATAGAAAGCACTATAGAAAGTACAACTAGTGGGCACTCTTCCTACACTAGTGGCAGTCCACTATAGTAACTGTGAGCTCGAGAAAACACAGCCATGGACAATTTGAAATAAGGTTTGATAATTAATTATAAAGAATCTTTCCCATAGGAAAATGCTTTTATTTTGAATTCTATAAAAAACATACATGACTTTAAAAACTGGACATTATAGGGAATTAGAAGGAACTACAGTTTACAATTAAAGAAGATAAACACTTGACTTACTAATACAGAGCAAAGCAAAATATTTTAACACTGGACATGCTAAAGGATATTTTTGAACAATGGACCCAAAAGTTAAGTATCTGCCTCTATAAATAGGTTGTGTTTAAAAAGTATTATGGCAGAGAAACAAGTATTACTTTACATGATCAAGGCTGATTTGAAAGTGGATTTTAAAATGATAGGCTACAAGAATTATGTTGGAAACCAGCTGATGTCTTAATAATTAAAATGGATATTACAAAAAACAAACCAAGGTGTGACAAGGATGCTTTTGAATCTTGAACTTACAAAGCAGGCCTGTTAAAACTTTGAAGAATTTTGTGAGAAGGGACAAAGAAAAAAATCAAAACAAATCAAGCTCCAGGATATTATTTTAAGGGACTAAAGATCAAGGTTGTTAGCAGTAAAAGAAAGGAATACAGAGGTGGATTTTTTTGATCAAGTTTAAAATAGACACCTTGTTATCTCTGATTACCTTTAATGGACTTATGCATGCATTAGAACTGAAACAACGAAGCTTTATGGATTTATTTGGGTTTGTATGGGATATGGGAAGAAAAAAATCATTTGTTGCATTTTAAGAGGTGATAATTTACTAAAATTGTTTACACTTGTGATGAAGAGGGAAGTCACTTCTTTGTTTATTTCTTTTCTTTTTCTTTATTATATTCTTATTCTTTCTTTAATGTACCTTCTCTTTTTCTTTTTAGTTTGTATTAATTTATATTGTAAATTGTAATTGTAATCTTTAATAAAATTATTATTATTTTTTAAAAAACTATCTCTGGAATGGTTTAAGTTCAATTTCTAAGTGCCCCTGTTTACCTTGGAGTGGTACGTAAGAGCATTTTTGGCCACTGCACACTGCTTCTCCACCAGGAAACAAAATCGTCGCCTCTCTTCTGTGAGTGCCATCTTGTAACCATCAGATACATAGTTCTCCAGCTCACTTTGTTTATTGGTCATTGCTTCAATAAACTGGAAGAAAAGAGAGAACATTATAATAACAGAGGTGAGTAGAAACTAGCGCGTTAATCACAATATGAGCCCACAAGCCTGCAGGTGTTCGGAATACAGCAGATTCCTTTGCAAATCTAACATCTATTCCAGTTGCTTCAGAGAAAGGAAGCAGAGAGAAAGAAGTAGGCAGTTGCCTCTTCATTATTAGCCATAAGAATTTCTGAAATACCTGATCTGGTGTTCAGTTGCAGCCTGGACAGTAGGGGGCACTGGGCCACAGAGCAAAAGCCTGCTGAGAGAATCTCTCTCCTCCTCCCCCCCTTCCCCCCCCAAGTAACATCCATCCTTAGTCATCTGACTTCCCTCACACAAAAGCTCCTGACTCAGTACGTGGGCTTCAGATGTTGTGTGGGTGGCAGAAGAGCAGAGAGATTCTTAGTCTCCCTCCTACTCCCTCTGCACCTGGATACTGCTAATTCTCTACAGCCTATTGCGGTGAATCCACTTTGGTAGCTCATATAAGTTTAAAGGGCTTTCAGAAGGATTTTTTTAAATACTTTCTCCGTTGAGCTTTCCTTTCTAGGCTACTGAGAATCAGCTTCCCCTGCTCTTTCTGAAAATCATAGAGGACAGAGGTCCTCCTCAAAGGCCTGCAGGTGATGCCGAGAGGCTTCACGCTGCCCACTTGAACCCACAACTTCTCGCCTGTGAGAAGATGCAACAGAAGACACCCTCTCCAAGAGCCCCATATCCCCCTTTAACCAAACAGCATCTCCTCATGTGAAGTCTTCAAACTTTGACATAAAGTCATCCGCTTAATTCTGCAGCCAATGGCCTGATAAATCCACAATGCAATAAATTTCCTTTCTCACATTCAGAGGTTTCTCTGCACCCAGCGCTTCCATGCTCAGTTTCAGTAGCCTAAAAGTCTTGTATATACTAAAGCATTTTAGATGTAAACCTTCATAGCTTTAAAGGTCATTAACTGCAAAAGAGTTAATAGAGCCCCTTGTTTATTGCACACACCTCCAGCCCCTTGAGCAATCACTTCTGCTTGCTTTCCGGATTCCCTCCCTCCTCACCCCAAAAGACTCTGCAGGCAGGCTGCTGATGCCATTTCAATAAAGGCTACTGTGAGAAAGGAAAATGCCTTTCCTAAGAGGAAGCCTGTTGCAGGATAAATACATATTAAGGAGCAGCACGCTTTCCTCCCATTAGTATTTATTCAGATGCCACATGTACATAGATTCAAAACGTATTGTAGCCAATTAAAATAAATATATCAGCTAAGAATCCTGTAATTAGATGATGGTCCATTTCTAGCAAAGGACAAAAGCAAGAAAGGCACAATCTTGAAAAGAAAAATAGCTCCAGGCTATTTTCCTCTGATCATATGAAGCATAAACAAGCCACACTTTCCAAATCCTTTTCTTTCCTCCACCATTCCCTGCAGAAGGTGGGCTCCATTCTGAAGTGACAAACAATTGCTTTTCTTTCTGCCACCTCTTTTATGATATTAATACAACATGGCTTCCTTTCCACAATAACTAAAGGTGTCCTTGTATGCTACAATATACAAGTTTTTCATCTTTATGGAAAAGAGAAAACACTTTCCTTCCTATGAAGCCATGATCAAGCCACTTAAAGCTTCTTTATGTGGAGTTTAATTACAGGTGGTCCTCAACTTATGACCATTTAACAATAGTTCAAAGTTATCATGGCTTCAGAAAAGGTGATTTACAACCTGTACTTGCACCTATGACTGTCACATCACCCTTCCAATCATGTGACTACAATTTGGGCACCTGACAATCAACTCACATTTATGACCAGTGGCAGCATGATCATGATTTGCTAACTTTTTCTGGCAGATGTCTGGAAAAAGCATCCATTGGGGAAGCTGGAGATCCTTAATAACCACAATGATCTGCCTAATGACCACCATAAAAATTGTCATAAAATCAGGTTTGACTTATGACCACAGCTATTTATGTCAGAAATTCCAGTCCCAATTGCGGTCATAAGTCAACAATTACCCTGTTTGTATTGTATTGCAAATTCATTTATATACATGCTGAATGCCTTTGGAAAAAATATTGTCATTCACTATATCATGCCTTGCAGCATTAAAAGAAAGAGAGAAACCATAAACTTTTCCTTCTTAATTCATAGGTATAGAGCAGGCCTGTCAAACTGGCGACCCGTGAGCTGGATGCATCATGCACAGTGCATGCAAAGGGAAAAAATGTTGCAATATGTTGCGATACATCATGCGGTGCGATCAAGGATATTTAGGATATGTTCCATTTTATTATAGAACATTTACCTAACCAAGGGTGCTAATTCAGTGGTGAAACCTCTGCTAGATCCATAAAAGATCGGAGGTTCAAGCCTCAGCATCTCCAGATAGTGCTGAAAACACAGCCAGTTAATGGAAGCAATACCATGCTAGACAAACACATTGATTCATAGATATCTTATTTGTGAGGGACACAATAGTTGCATTTCAAAACACACTTCAACCTGAAATCCTTGCACAAAGTTTAAATTAGCTTGTTTCAAACATCTGAAACAGCTGTTTCAAACATGTTGTGCAATTTGAAGTTTCACATACCTCTATTACAGGCTTTGCTGGCACTGCCTGTTAGGTAAATTTGGCCCATAAGAAATATTCTGAAATTCCAGTTTTTTTCACAGGGGAAAAAAAAGTGATATGTGTTTCATCAACTGGATTTTATTTTAGGAAGGAATTAATAGCAGCATCCATTTTTCTCTGAGCACCTGCCCATGAGCTGATGTGCCTCCTTTTCAGCCGAAGGGATCCACACCTGCCATTTGTCTCTTCCTGCAATGCCTTATTGGTACAGATTCTTTGGAACATAACTTTTAATGTCTCGGAAATCACATTAGCAACTTTAATACCTGAAGGGAAATGGCAGAATTGCAAATAAAGGTTCCATTTTAGAAGATTTATTGGGTGATATGAATATTCTATTTTGTCAGTGGAGAAGAGAAATGAGAATTAAATGGAAGTATAAAGTACAAAGCTTGAGACATTCTCCCCTAAATTCCCAACATGCTCAGCAGCAGCACACAAACATATGCTGTGTTCCTTGTTTAAAATAGAGCAATAATTACAATACCAGCCTAAACTTGACAGGTCTGTGAACTGCAGACAATAATGCTTGTTTGCTTTCTTTGCCACTCGTCTAAACTCTGGCAACCAGCTAATGCATTAAAGCAAGATTTCTTTAAATCAAAACAATATGTTTTGTTCCTTTCTTCAGCAGTATCTTTGTCCCAGAAGGAAGTCACTCAAGGTGTCATCACCCAATAATCTCAGACTTTCTCCCTTTATTTGAAAAGGTCTTAGGCTCACTGCTGCCAGGCACATGGAAGACATGGAAAACATAACTGAAAAGCAGCTACTAAGCCTGCATTCAAGCTGCCTAAACAGTAGCTCTCTTAAGCCATCTCTTTTTCCCCCAAATGAAATAAGAGGCCCTATTATGACTACTTTCTCACAAGGTGCAGAAATAATTAGAGTTTTGCTTTACATCCTTGGTTTTTTTGTTTTGGTGGTGGGGGACTGCAAAGCTGAAAACTCCCAGCCTGTATGATGGGGAATCATGTTGGCTAAGAATTCTGGATATTACAGCCCAATGGTTCTGGGTTATATTATATTGGAAAAGGTTTGATCATTTCTTCTGCTGTTTTGTATTCTCTTCTGTTACAATGGCTGATATTATAACTTGGGCTGGTTAAACAGTATCACCATATCAAAATAAATGCAAGCAGTTTGAACCCCCAAACATTAAAAATATTTCCTTCTCTTGGCAAAGATCTTAAGAAGAATTTTTTATTTTGAATTCTGTATTAGCAAGGACCTCCTGCTGCAAAAGCTACTGGGGATATGAAGTTAGTTTCACTAGCAACTATGTCAAACCACAACATCAAAAACATTTCCAACATGAGCTACTCGGGAAGGAGAAATGTGTGTACACGGAGAGATTCTCACATAATGCAGAATGCATTGGCTACAGAATGGAAGTGGTTTACCATTGCCTTCTTCCAATTTTGTTTTTTTTTTAACTTCCAAGTAGGGATGTGCAAAGTGTTCCATAGATGGAACAGCTGCTTTTGGGTGGCCTGCATCTGGATTGAAACAGACATGTTTTGAACGTTATGGTCCATATACAGAATGAAATGTGATGTTCTTGGCAGAGATGTTAGGATATGAGTGAGGAACAGTCACTGCTAAGGGTTTTCATGGTGTGCCTGTGACACATAAAGACAAAGAAGAAAACTTTCAAAATTGAATGCTCTCAATTTATACTGAGGAAAAAAAACATGCCATTTCCAAACTCAGGCAACTGTTTGAAATCAGAGAAATTCATGCTGTTTTCTCAACCAGGAAATTGGTCAAAGGAACACTATCCTTTATCCTGGACCTACGTACTTGCGATACCTTCACCTTTTTTCTCTACCTGAATGAAACAACCTTTTCAGCCATTGCTAATCAAAGCAATTGGGATAGTATAGCATTCAGGTAGGTTTGAGGATGGAACTAAAGAGATCCTACTGATTACTTTATACCTTTGCAGTGATCAGCAAACATCAACAGCAAGTTCATGCAATGTCAATTTATAATTCTCCATTAGGATAAAATCACTTAGACATTTAGCTCCTGATGCCTACACCAGTATATAAGAAATAAGGGCCACTTACATTAGCAATGCAAATAATTTAGGCCCTAGGATGCCTAAACAGGAATCAGTGTTCCTGTTCTATCTATACCAAATAATAGCTCACAATCTATTTACATCTGAGATGTTATGAAAAAAAATATTTTTCCCATTTTTAAAAAATATTAGGCCTTCACTTAGGGGGTTATACATCCCAGCCACAATCAACATTCAAATTGTTGGTTAAAAATCTGATATACAGCTATGTATTGGGTAATATATGCCTATTTTCCTTACATAATCAGTTGGCAAGGCAGTGGAGGGTGGTTACCTAAAGACATATTCTTTGCAAACTCAGTGTCATAAAATTATTTTGCTCTTCTCTTATGATAGGCAGACGAGAAATAGTCCAACACAATTCTTTTATTTGTTTATTTATTAGATTTATAGGGCCACGTATCCCACATAAAGTAGCTCAAGGCAGCTAACACAGTAAAACTTTCAATACAGTAACACATTTTTGTTTTCTGATGAAACACATCAGAAAAGAAAAAGAAAAGCAGTCACTGAGGACAAACTAACCAGGAACAAATTTATTTTTAACTGTCCCTTAAAAAACTCCTGAAGAGCCATTTTCACTACTTCAATGGGCTACTTCAATATTTACATTACAAATTCTAGAGTTTAATTCACAACTCTTCAAGGGAAAAAATGGCACTTTTCAGAGGGGAAGTTTTTTTATACAGTACATTTAATTCTTTGTGATAAAAATAATGTTCAAAAAAACTCTAACATAAACACTTGTTCCAGTTAACTCAGTCACATCAGTCATTAAAACAAGGATGTGATCTTAAGCAGTCAACTTGGGATGTTAAAGACATGATAATAAGAGGACAGTCAAATCAGATTGAGCTCTTTATACAAGGCTTAAAATATTTCTGGGCTAACATAAACCAGAATCTGCCCCATGGCAAACAAAGAATAACAGAGTTGGAAAGGACCTTGGAGGTCTTCTAGTCTGACCCCCTGCTCAAGCATTTCAGACAAACGGTTGTCCAATCTCTTCCTAAAAACCTCCAGTGACAGAGCACCCGCAACTTCTGAGGGCAAGCAGTTCCACTGATTAATTGTTCTCACTGCCAGGAAATTTCTCCTTATTTGTAGATTGGTCCTTTCCTTGATTAGTTTCCATCCATTGCTTCTTGTTGTGCCTTCCAGTGCTTTGGAGAATAGGTTGATTTCCTTTTCTTTGTGGCAGCCCCTGAGATACTGGAAGACTGCTATCATGTCACCCTAGTCTCCGGCCCCTTCAGTAAACTAAACATACACAGTTCCTGCAACCATTCTTCATCTGTTTTAGCCTTCAGACTCCTAATCATCTTTGCTGCTCTTCTCTGCACTGTTTCTAGAGTTTCAACATCAAAGAAAGGGAAATAATCAGAAAAAGAAATAAAGGAGAGATTAGAAGGGGAAAAGTGCAAGTCTCTTTTCTGAAAGGGAAAAAAGAAAGGGAAAAAAGGTATGCTATCTCCTGAAGTTGATGACTCACGAGAGGTTGCTGCGAATGTTGCAGATCCTGAAGACTGAGTTGCATTATAAGCAGCCTCTATTGTTCGGCATGTGTGGGGGTGGGAAAAGGGGGTGGGTGGGTGGGAAGAGAGAACAGAAGGAGAGAAAAACAGCTATGGAGAGCTTTTTTTTTTTCTATCATTAATAGGCTGCTCTGAAGCACAGCTTCTGCCCACATGGATTACACATTAACATACAGCTGTAACCCTTTGTTGCAGAAGCTCTGTTAACATTAGGATTGTAGTAATAAAGTAAGCAATATTGCAGATGGGCTTTTCAAGATACTATCTGAGATGGGAACTTCAAGAGGCAAGAAGCATTTAGCTTCCTACTATTGAATGTTTCCTCCCCCCCCTCCATTAAGGCAAATTCATTATGCAAGTTTATTCCATGAAGAGAGGTCTACCGACTACTCAGAAGGTAACAATTATGTAAGTGCATGAAATATTTGCAAAATATTCCTAGAAAGATCTCATCTCCAGATACATAATTTGAAATGAATCTAAAAGCATTATCCAAAATACTGAACATCTAATTCTAGCAGGTAAATCATACAAACTGCAACATAGATAAGTATAAGTGCAATGCAACCTTGGCAATTAGTCCCTCTGCTGACTTGGCCTCTTTTTAGAACTGAACTGATGCCCTCAATAATATCACCTGAACCCAAGGCCTTTCCTTCAACAGGTACAACCACTCAAACCCAATTAGTATGAAATTGGGAAACGGATGAAGAGGCTGCCACATTGTGTATCATTTTAGAGGTATTTAAATGAATTTTCTCCTCTGTTGGGTTGACCACTGAATAGTTTAAATATCTACAATGATGAGAGGCCAAGAGCTAAACTGATGGGCATCATCATGGATCAAAACTCTGTCCTAATTTACAAAATTGTAAAAGTCACATTCTTCCTGAAAGACTCCAGAAAGCTGGTGAGACAAAGTTTACTTAGCAGAAAGCAGGACACTTTTAGCTCTGCAACGGTTGTTCTTCCATGCCCTTAGTTGCCTATTCTATGGCCCCATGCCCTCATACATCTAGCCGATTGCATGCTTTGTGTGAATGGACAGTTTAGATAAGACAAGAAACTAAATAATAGGGCAAAATAAATGAAACCCAAACCTTAAATTCTGGTTTGGCCATATAAATACTGAACCCAGAGTCTCAATAATCCTTTAAAATGTATGGATCAACTTCAAGCTCACTCCTAAAGTGATGCTATTTTTTTTAATCACTTTTATTTATTACCTATGAAAGCACTGCTATTTAACCCTGAATAAGGCAAACAGCCAACGAGCGACCACTTTGGCAAACTGTATGCATGATTTTTTAATTAAGAAAAACAACCACCTTCTTTTCTGGTTATAAGAATGTACCTGAAGCATTTTTCTGGTTCAAGATCATTCCAGAGAAAAGATTCACCACATGTTCTATTTAAAGAAGCGATTGCAACACAGACTCAGTATTTCTGGATTCTTAAGAAGATTATTAGGAACAGAGTACAGAATCACACCCCTCTTGTTCCCCAGTGAGAATTTTGCACACTCGCTTCAACAATAATATTACAACCTGATCTTAGTTAATTTTAAACCTATTGAGCTTATGTTATCTGGCTCTCATGTAGGGCCCAGAGAAGATATTACAGTATATCCGTTTGCATATTACAGGAAGTCACATTGTGGTTAAGCCAGGGGTGGGATGCTACTGGTTCAGCCCAGTTCTATAGAAGCGGTAGCTCCGAAGAGCAGCTGACACCAAACCGGTTCATTACAACAACTGTCTGGTCGTCTGTTTGGCCCACCCGCCCACCTGGGCTCTAGGCTGTCCTTTATCCTATGCTTTTACCTCTTCAGCTGCTTTGTGCAGCACAGCTGAGTGCCGCTCGTCAGCTGGAGAAGGTAAATGCTTGCCAGAGCCAAGTGCAGTGTTTGTTTGGCATACATGTGCTCCCTTCCCGAACCAGTTGTTATGCCATTAGGATCCCACCCCTGGGTTAAGCTGAAAATGTACCTTATGGCCATGCTGGTTCTCCCGCCATGTGCCCTTGCAAAACACAGTATAGATGACTTAATGATTATTTCAGCACAATGTGACTTTTTGGAGAGGCACTGAAAGCCGAAATCAGGATGAGAAGTGGACATTTTGTTATGATATTTTTTCTCTCTGCAGTTTTGAGTATTGTTTAAGTGCAGAGTTACTATATTTGTAACTTACATTTGAGTTGTTTTTAACCTTTTCACAGTAAGATTGTTGATAAGTCACTCAAAGTCCTTTCAAGTTGAAGTAGCATATAAACTCTGCAGCAGGAGGAAAAATTTAAAATCTACAATGGAATTGAAATGCCAAATGCCCAAACCATCAGGAACCATCAGGAGGAAGACGACAAGTATCTGGGCATTTTACAGAAAACACCAAGATTGGGCAATTTACAGATATGATGAGTAAAGAATCCCTCCAGTGGGAATAGCGCTAAAGATAAAATTGAATGATGGAAACACCATGAAAGCCATCAATACCTGGGCCATACCTGTGATACAATACACTGCTGGAATTATTACCTGACATAATTTGAACTGGATAGTTTGAACTTAAAAACAATAAAGCCAATGACTCATCACTAGGTATATCATCCCTCTAGTGATAATGATAAATTATACATACCCTGCAGAAATGGAGGCAGAGATTTACTTCAAGTCAAAACAGTAAAAAAAAAAAAGCATGCATTGGCTGATTACATAAAAGACAGCCAAGTACAAGCATTAATACAAGTTAGAAATTTAATGTCCATGAAAAAAAAACAGGTATATTTAAATAATGTAGTAAAAAAAAGAATAGAAGCATGGCATGATCAATTTGTACAAAAGATTAAGGGGAAAATGGATAAAGATAAAACTTGGCTTACAATTGGACTATTAAAAAAAGAAACTAAGGGCTGCTCAAGAGCAAGCTATTTCAAGTAAGGCAATGAAGGTTAGTATGGAGAAATCATCAAATGATTAAAGCATGGACGGTACAGAGACAGGGAAAATGATAGATAATAAAATCATCTCTTGCAAGAAGATCACACAAATTCATTATAAACAATATAAAAGTTGCCACAATGATTCATTTTAACGTCTGTAAATATTATCATGTCCAGGAATGAAAAAAATGGTGGGAAAAATTAGCTGAAAATGAGCAGGTAAAAGAATTGTGGGATTTCTGATTACACACTAATAAAGTAACACACCAGATTTAACTATAATTGAAAAGAAGAAAGTGTGGATAATTGATATGGCAATTCCAAGGATATTAGAAGACAAATAATTGGAGAAGATCACAAAGTATCAGGATCTGAAAATTAAAACTTTAACATTATGTATAAACTGGCCATGGTAGTCCCAGTGGTTATCAGCACACTGAGTGCCATACTGAAAAATATTGGATGGCACTTAGAAAATGTGCATATTGACAAATTTTCTTTCTGTTAATGCCACACTGCTTAAATCTGCACATATACCACACCAATATCTTACAACATCCTAGGTTCTTGGGAAAAACTTAATGACTATGGAAGTGAACCCTACCTAAGGAACTGGCAGTTGTGATTTCATATTTTTGTGTTAGAATAATAAAAAGGAGAGGGACACTGAAATTTTCAGCTCTCCCCTCTTTGATGATATCACTTATCACCATATATTCATAAGCTGTTCAAAGGCCACTTTAAAAAATGTGCAGACTCTCTCTGAAAATAATTTCTACCACTGGTTTAGAATAATGTGTGACCTAGAAACTCTGATTTGTTTTACTCTGTTTATTGTCATAAGATGAAAGGCTTGTTTGTATAAACACAGATGACTCCATATAATAGAATTTGCTGACAGAAGAAACCAACAAATTTTGACTACTTTCTAGCAATGTTGTGAAATTGGTTAATGTTAAGAGGCAGTGCAATGACTGTATGTTAGGGAAGTATAACATCTGGGAGGATTGTTACTTGAAACTAGGCATAACAAAGATAAGCTAATTGAGAAAAACTGATTTTGTTTTGAAAAATGAAGCGATGGATTCCATAATGGAAGTCTTGATAGAGAAAATATGTCAAAAATGGAAATGAAGTCATAAGGAAAAGCTACATATGCTTTAAGAACTACCCTCCAGGCTAATAAGGCTAAATCCGGAAAGAAGTATAAATGTAGGCCCTGGTTGTAAAAAAAAATATGCAAAACATTCATGATTCTGATTATTTCAGCTTTTTAAAGAAATGATGACTTCAGCTTTTAAGATTATGAAAGCATCTAGATAACATTTGAAAGCAGACAGTTAATTTTGAGCAAAGCGTCAGAAGTTTCCTGTATATTAAAAGGAATGTAACAATCACATGGTCTGAGGAAGACAATATGGCTTTTAAAAATGGACACATATGGAAAACTCACTTCAAGCTTAGAAAATGGCAGAGTCCAAAACCTTAAAGAGATTGTAATCTCTACATACAAACACACAAGACACACAAATCAAGTATCCAGAAAACGATTAGAGTGGGAGACAGTATCACCATGACCACACAATATTCCCCATAACATTGGTGGTTAATTTTTTTGGCACCGAGTGCCAAAATGGGAGTGTGCAAGCACAAAAAAGGAACCAAGTGCTGAAATGTGTATGCATGTGTGCATGCACATGCATGCGTTCACACCAAAAACCAAAACAGCAGCTCCCAGCAGGCGCACTGGCCACCGGCCATCTTTTTGGCTTGTAACACACATGCATGCACTAAGACCAGGTTTCTAATGCACATGTGTGCACTGGCCAGCTGGTCTTTGTGTGTGCATGCGTATTAGAAACCAAAAAAACAGGTGGCTGGCATGCATGCTCATGCTGGAAGTTGCTCTTCCAGCTTTCGGTGTAAGTGCATGCACACTCAAAGACCAGCTGGCTGACGCACACTGGAACCTGAAAGAGCAACAGACAATGGCTGGAGAGATGGCTCTACATGCCACTTCTGGCATGCGTGCCATAGGTTTGCCATCACGGCCCTATAAAGTTAGAAACAAATACCGCTTTATCCCATATACCATCCCTAATCTTACAAGCAAATGCACAAAGCATCAACTTTTCAATATTGGTGTCAACAAAAGTCCATAAATGATTGTCAAAACATTGCAAAAAAGTGTCTTATTTTAATATTGATAGAATAGCACCTGAAGGCAGGACAAGAGGCAATGGATAGAAGCTCTTCAGAGGGAGATCCATCCTGGAACTAAGGAAAAATTTCCTGACAGTGAGAACAGTTTACGTCCCAGAGTTGTAGATGCTCCGTAAGTTTATTCTATGAAACCTATAAAATATCCTATACTGCAGAGGTAAAAGATTGGATTGGAAGGCCACATGCTCTGCCATTATTAAAATAAAGTACAGCTAATCCAAACATCTGGCAGGAAGACAGATGCGTATCTTTCTCAATCACTGCTAAAAGTAAACTTGTTATTCCAACCACTGGTTTTAAAAATGAGGTTGCACATCATGTTTTACTGCCTTGTAAACAAGAATCTGTCACACACAGAAGGAAAAAAAGGTAATTCCTGACAGCCCTGTAAAGCTAACAAAGGAAACTGGGTCATGCAACCATTAAGAAAAGAAAAAAGGGTGGGGCACCAAATAAAGAAGGTGCCTAGGAGACAACAAGGAGGTTGAGAAATTATAAAATGAATGCAGGATTAGCCAGGAAATTATTGCAGAAACGGAAGGCAGACAGTGTATAAATTGGCCTGTAGCAAACAGCATATGTAGCAACAGCACTTCTATACTGCTTCACAATGCTTTACTGCCCTCTCTCAGCAGTTTACAGAGTCAGCATATTGACCCCAACCATCTGGGTCCTCATTTTACTGACCTCAGAAGGATGGAAGGCTGAGTCAACCTTAAGGTGATCATAACTGAACTCCTGGAATGAGCACTGAATTAGCCCTGCAAGATACTGCATTCTAACCATTGCACCACCATGGCTCTTATGTCCTTATAAAATCTTAGATTAATGCCAAGGAAATTACTAAAATAAAAACGTTAGAACCATTCCATGGAAAAAGATATTTTATATAGGAAAAAAGATGCACATTTTGACCAGAATGAAGATTCTAACAACAACAACAACATCATCAACAACAACAACAACGAATGGGCATTACAAACTGCTTCCCTGGAACATCAGCACTGCTATTTCACATAGAACTAGCAATATATTGTATTACAGGATGGAATGTGAAGCACCAGTAGGCACATGTTATTTTGTTGAGAGCTGAAAAAGATAGACTAGAGCAGGAGTTAGATCATTCATCTAACCATTTCCCCTTCTACTAGGGCATTTTTATGAATGCATGATGCCATAAGATGGTTTGTTAGGCAGACTGATGCTTCTATAAGGGCTGAGAGGGAGTGACTGATCCAATTCATCTTCCATGGCTAAAGGGAGGACAAGAGCGTGGCTCTCCCTGCTCCTAATCCTATTTTCCATCACTGTACGATGCTGGCCCTAAAAGAAATGTAAATTTTAAAAAAATCAACTTCCTGTTCAAGAAAGTTGCTACATGTATATCTCTAGCTTTTGTTGTCAAGATTTTTAAACCCTCAGTTATATGAAAAATGGAACAAGTCTGTTTCCAAAACACTGGTTTCTTCCAAAGGCTTCATTTCTCCCCAGGAATCTATACTACCTACCACAAGTGCACAAAGCCCTCCAAATGCTGGAATCAGCTTGTTCCAATGGAAAAGCGAATTCCCTAATTATCATACTAGACAGGAATAGGGAGAGAAAGAAATAGGCCCCTTTCCCTGTCTGAAAAGTACAATATAGAATATTATGCAAAAATGCAAATTCTTAAAACAGACAATTGTGGAACAACCATCTGGGAATCCAGCTTCATAAAGCTAACAACAAAGGACTATTCCAGGAAAAACCATCTGAAAGATTAATCCCAGAATTTTTAGAACTCAAGAAGAAAATGTACACAATCCGAAGGAAAAGATCCTGCTATATTCCATTCACACACAAACCATTTTTTTTTTAAAAATCCAACTGACTTATTCTTTTGTTGTTGAATCTTCGCTAACTTGTCATTTGGGGAAAGTAGTTTAACCAGTCTGAAGAATATTGGCCTTAGAACAGAATATAAAAAATGAAAAAGGAATATGTATTTTATGTTATATTCATAAGGTTATGAGTTGAATGAATTTGTTCCTGACTGGTTTATCCTCAGTTTTTCTTTTTATTTTCTGATGTGTTTCATTTATTATACTTCATTACTGCATTGAGGTTTTTATTGTGTTGAGTCGCTTTATGTGTGATGGTTAGTCATATACAGGAAAACTAATAAATAAATAAAAAATTATGCTGATCAGTAGGCATCTGTATAACATAAATGAAGAACAAAGCACATTTATGATACCGAATTTGCAAAGAATATAACTGTTGCTGGTAACAACTCTCCACTGCTTTGCTTACTGACTTTTTATTTAAGGAAGATAGGAATAAAAAGCTTATGAACAATGCAGGTAATTGTATGTCAGGTTTATAAGCAACAATTTGAATTATTGACTATGGCCAGTAAGTATAATCCCCAAATCAGGGGTGTCAAACTCAAGGCCCAGGGGTTGGATGTAGGCTGCAGGGTGCTTAGATGTGGCCTGCGGGGCTACTCTGGAAACAGCGAAGGACCGGCCCATGAAGCCTTTGCCAGCGAAAACAGAACTTGGGAGCCCATTTTTGTTGGCAGAGTGCTCGAGCCACTATAGACGTGCTCCGACATGAGCGATGTTATGCTGGCCATGCCCACCCTTGCCACACCTACCCCAGCCCCTTGAGGTCAAACACAACCCTGATGCGGCCCTCAATGAAATCAAGTTTGACACTCCTGCCCTTCTTACCTTATCCCCAGGTAAGAAACATTTTATAAACTTTGGGGTTTTAAGACCTCAAATGACTCAACATATGTGTTTTTATTTCTAAGGTCAAAAAAGCTATACTGCCCTAGGGATAATAGCAGTTGAGGCAGAGTGGAAAAATGGAATTTGGATTTTGAAGTTTTGAGCTCCATTCCTGCAGCCCACTGGAATAGTTCTCCTCCATGTATGGAGGGTACCTGAACACTTCTGGTGGATTGGAGAAATGGAGCTCAAATCCCAATGATCTATCTGTTCCTGCAGCCCACCAAAACAGTTCTGTTCCATGCATAGAAGGGAGCTGAACTCAGGAGGCAGCTCTTTTGTTCCATCCACTTAATAACCTAGGAGATGGTTTAATGACTGCAACCGGGAGTGCCAGGATTGTAGACACTGAGTGCAGCAGTCACATGTGTGTCTTGCTTAACAACCATTTCTCTCAACAAACAAGATTCAAGTCCCAATTGTGGTTATAAGTCTGTAATCTACATAAAAAGAATTAGAAAGAGGGAAAAATAGGAAGATAAATAACTCATCTACTGAAGAGAAGGCTGTATTGCAATTTTCCTTTTGTTTTTAAAAAGATAAAAAATATAGAGATGACATTGCGACCTTCATAACAATTCACATCATACAAGCTTGTGAGTTTTGGAACATATCTGCAGTCACATTTTCCATACAACAACCTTGCCTTGTCTAATGTATAAAATATAATTTGTGGAATCAGGGACATATTAAAAAACAGACTGCTGCATAATTTGCAAAAATTGTTAACTGGTATATATCTAAAATATTAAGAAGACAGTATTTGTATCACAAATACCTACAGTACAGTAAATCAAATCATACAGTAGAAGATTAAAAGGGTAGTTAATTTATTTCATTCACTACACCTTCCAAAATAGCCAAAGTACCATTTATTTTAAATATTTGCAATGCTGCCTCTTGGCCTTCTCCCAATCATGATTGGGTTGTTTTTTTGTTTTGTTTTTTGGTTGCTGTTGGATGAATACAAATTGTCTTCTAACACAGGGGTTTCCAACCTTGGCAACTTTCAGCCTGGTGGACTTCAACTCCCAAAATTGTGGGAGTTGAAGTCCACCAGGCTTAAAGTTGCCAAGGTTGGAGACCCCTGTTCTAGCACATGTTAAAAGGGAAAACCTCTTCTTTTCAGACTGGATCCTAACTTCCCCAGAATCAGAGGGAGTTGGCTGAAGGGCAGCCTAATCAACTAGTATAAATTCATATAACAGCAAGAAGAATTTCACAGATGCCAATTGCCTCTGAAGTCCAAATTACTTGTCTTTCCAGTTATAGGGTACGATGCTTAACTCTCCACCCATTCCAAAGAACTTAGAAGATGGAAAGAGAGGTGGCTGCATGGAAAGATGAAGAAAAAAGAATCATATGCAGATATTTATTCCGTCTTAATTTGTCCTGAGAGGTGAAGGCAACCCAAAGTCAGGAGAATATTTTTACTGCTATTTTACACCTGACCTTGAAGCTGCTTGCTTGTGGTTAATAGTAGTGCATTTTTAGCAGGACGTGGTTTGGTTGGTTCCTGACAAAAATTATTCTGAAATGTATCAAAAACTTCTACATGTCTTGTCAGGAAATATGTAGAAACTGTCTTGAAAGTTTTGGCTCTTATTCAGCATTATTATAAAATGAAATTGGATCTTTTTTATATCAAACAGAAAAAAGGGAGCAAAAGATTATGCTGACATAATCTAAAATTTAAACAACTGTTATAAGGTTGTTTTTTTTAAAGTTATAAAACAAATTAAGGATATGGAATTGAGTGAAAACATAATCATTTGGTAAGACTGAAACATTTTACTTGAGGCCTGTTCCCGGGGCACCCATGATTACATGTAGATGGAGGGTATAATTTACTAGTTCAGAGACTGTCCAATATAGAAGCAGAAATACTAATGACAAAATGAATTTGTGTGAGGTAGGCATCATCTATTTTTTATGTGAGGAAAGTAAGTTATCATTTTGTATTAAACACTCAACTGCTAAGGAAATGTAGCCATCCTGTTAGTTCTCACCTTACAACTGCAACTGGAACCAAAATTTCCATCGCTAAGCATTGTGGTTGTTCAGGGTGCATTTCAAATACCCCAAATTTTAATCACATGACCATGGGGACACTACAATGAGCATAAGTCACTTTTCAGAGCCCTCATAACTTCAAAGGCTTGTTAAATAAATGGATGTAAGTTGAGGACTACTTACATAAATAGACTGTGTGACAGCAATTGCATGCCAAATCAAATAACAAGAAAAAAATTAAGGAAACAGTTGGTCCACTAAAGAGAGAAGACTGCAAGGAAGTAACAGGCAACAGAGAGAAAGCAGAACTGCTTAACTCATTCTTTGCATCCATCTTCATGCAAAAAGAAACTATAGCTCAACCCACCAAAAACATAACTATAAAAGACAGACCAGAAATAAAAGTTACCAATAAGACAAGAAAAAAATAGTACAAGAAGACCTGTCTGATCTTGAACGAACACAAGGCGGCCTGATGGATTATATCCCAGAGTTTTAAAGGACGGCAGAGGTAATCTCAGAACCACTGCACCACATCTTTCAAAAATCCTGGAGCACCGGGGAACTACCAGAGGACTGGAAAAGAGCTGATGTGATTCCTATCTTCAAAAAAGGAAAAAAAAAAAACAGACCAGGAAACTACAGACCAACAGCCTAACATCAATACGGCTAGAAAGATACTGGAAAAGATATAAAGAAAAACACTGCCACACATCTAGAAACAAGTAAAGTAATAACTAGCAGTCCGCATGGGTTTGTTAAATAAACAAATCATGCCAAACCAATCTTATTTCATTCTTCAACAATGACTAAATTAGTAAACCAGAAAATACTGTGACATAATATATTTTAAATTTCAGCAAGGCATTTGACAAAGTAGATGACAACCTACTTCTTAGTAAGTCTAGAAAAAAAGTGGAATAGATAGCACCACCACTAGATGGAGTTGCAATTGACTGACAAACCTTACTCAACGAGTAGTCCTTAATGGGTCTAAGTCTACATGGAGAGAAGTAAGCAGTGGGGTGCCACAAGGTTGTTCTTAGGCCCAGTTCTCTTTCAATATCTTCATTAACGACTTAGATGAGGGAATTAGAAGGGGAACTTAATAAAGTTTGCAGATGATACTAAGCTGGCAGGAATAGCTAACACCCAAGAAAATAGGCTCAAGATCCAGATGGATCTTGACAGACTAGAACACTGGGCCATATCTAACAAAATGAAATGCCAGTGTAGAGAAAAAGTAAAGTTTTACACTTAGGCAAGAAAAAACCAAAAGTACACATATAGACTGGTGAAACCAGGCCTCAATAGCAGGAACTGTGAGAGGGATCTTGGAGTCTTAGTGGACAACTACTAAATATGAGCCAGAAGTGTGCAGCAGCCACCAAAAACGCTAATACAAATCCTAAGTTGCATTAAACAGAGGATACAATCAAGTATCAAGTGAGGTACTAATACCACTTTATAAAGCCTTTAGTAAGACCACATCTAAAGTACTACATCCAGTTTTGGTCACCACATTAATAAACAAGATGTTGAGACTCTTGGAAAAAGTGCAGAGAAGAGCAATCAGGTGATGAGGGGACTGAAGACTAAAACATTTGAAGAATTGGTTGCAGGAACTGGGCATGGCTAGTCTAGTGAAGAGAAGGACCAGGGGCGACATGATAGCAGTCTTCCAATATTTGAGGGGCTGCCACAGAGAGGAAAGATTTAAGCTATTTTCTAAAACACCGAAGGCCAGACTAGGAATAATGGATGGAAACTGAAACAAGGAGAGAATTTAACCTGGAAATAAGGAAAACTTTCTGACAGTGAGAACAATCAACCAATGGAAACTTGCCCTCAGGAAGTTGTGGGAGTGCCATCACTTGAGACTTTCAAGAAGAGATTGGACTGCCATTTGTCAGAAATAGTGTAAGGTCTCCCGCTTGTGCGGAGGGTTGGACTAGATGACCTATAAGGTCCCTTCCAACTTTGATTATCTGTTATCTTTATATTCTATATATTAATTAAAAGCAAAACAAGGCAATTAAAGTAATCAGAAATTGTCAACTGTAAATGAAAATTCTTGTGGTAATGAAATATTTCATAGAAAATGGACTAAAAACTTAGTATTTTAAGTATTTCAAGTAATTAATTGATCTAGACATTTGGGGATGTTTTACATATTATTTTAATTTATAAATTAGGTAAATCTGTTTTCCAAGGAATGGCATTTTTTTAGTTTCTCATTCAATCTTCCAACAAGTACTTTTAAATTGTTAATATATTTTTATAGATTATGTATAAAGTATATCTCTACTAAACACTAAACTATATCTCTACTAAATATTCCCTGTGGAGCTGCTTAGTGTGTCTTTTCAAGTTTTTCAATGATCTGACTCTAGAAATTTATACATAACATTTTTTCAACTGGTTTTTTAAATAGAATTCAACATTAAAGCTTTTTGGGAAATTATCATCTTAGTATGTTGAAAGGAAACAAAAAGAAATAACCAGTTCCAATCAATTTACAAGGTCTTTTATTATTCCAGGCCTTAAAATAATTTTTATTAGTTTATCCCTTGCAGCTCTTCAGAATAATACATAGAGGATCTGTTATATAATAGCAAAGCAGAATTTGTTCAACTGACTAAAACTGTTTCATTCATAAATGAATAGGTTTCAATTTATCATAATCTGGATGTTGCAAAAATATGTACAGTTAAAAATGACAGTGAATGAATTTTGAACAAGGATATACACAATAACTGAATTATTTAAACAGGATTATTACTGTTTATTGATTTAATGTTCTCACAAAGTATTATACAAATTGGAGTCTTTTAAAGAACTTTTCAGTTAGCTTATTTATTATTTTTCCTTTTAGACTATATATTTATTGTGGTGATATTTTTAATTTGCATGTCAGAGTTATATACAGTATGTTAAAATATTATTTATAATTATGAATGATTACCAAGTCCAGATCAATTCCCGGAATCCAGACTGAAATCTTATTTTGGAGCAGTATCCTTAGCCTGTTCGTTGACATTCAGTGTTGGTTATTTTTTTAAGCCAAAGCAACAGATGTTCACATGATTGTTTGACTGACAAAAGCACATTGACATTCATGAACCTGTAGTAAAGAAACATGGCAGGGATTTTTAAACCTTATAGAATTGTAACAATACATGAATTGATGCAATAAATAAGAGATTAAATAATGAATGAAAATTAGATGATTTATTTCTGATAGTTGGATATCCCATCTTTCCATCATGGTACACCACACTTTGTTCTTCTATTTCCCCCCATAACTATCACCTTCTGAGATAAATTGGGCCGAGAGAGAAGAACTGGCCCCAAATCACTCAGAACCTCTATTTTGTATGGCAAATATATAGGTTGGAACATCTTTCAAAACTTGTTCTGAGCCTTACTCTCTTCTTTGCACAGTCTGCTGAAGATTTATCCAAATGATGCAGGACAAATCCCGTTCTGATTGCACAATCATTTAGAAAAACTACGTAACTCTTCTCACCCAAGTTGCTTGCCATGACTCACAGCTGAAGTTGAGGTTTGAGATTTATCAAGTCAGAAATACTGGAGCCATTTAGTTAATTCAAATATAACCTATAGGATACATTTAATTTGGTTTTAAAATCTGTTTGAATATTGTTCACAACTTCTGTTTCTGTACTTCAGCCAGTATTTTCTTCCAACAGCTCTATATAAGAGGTACAGAGCATGACAACCAGTGTTTTAAGAGATAGTTTGTTAGAATTTGATGGACCAGAATAAAATCTTATATATTAAATAGGGCCACAGGAGAATGCTCGCACCTGATACTAAAGGTTATTAATTGGGCTACCAATTGTTCCTTGTTCCCCAATGAATGACAAAGTAGATATCTGGGCTTTTAATTTATTTTTTTTTTATTAATGTATGTTACATAAATGCACATGGCCTGGTTTGAACTGGCTTTCCTATTTGTCAGCATTCCCTGGCTAATAACTAAAATTATTTCTTCTGGGAATTTCAAAATAAGGCTTCAATTATGGAAATTGTGTAAGAAGTCTAGATTAGTTGAACAAATATCGCTGAAGCAAACAGTCAGAGAAGACATGCCTCAAGTATCCTGAAAGGAGAAAGCATATTAATGCTTAATTCCATGATAGATCGCAGTCAGTCCATTTATTATGATCAACATTTTTACATTTTCATACCCGAACATGAAAATGACCATATGAGACTAAGGCATTCCTTAGAACAGACCATTCAGTGCCACTGTAACTTTGAACAGTGACTAAACCAACCGTTGTGAGTTGAAGGCTACATGTACATACTGTTATTGCTTCTCTCTTTTCATCACAGGGAGTATTTTCACAAGGAATCTGAAAACATTTTTATCCCTCACAGAGGATAGAGCTTTTATGACATGGTCATCCAATGACACTACTGCACGTCAATCTGCTAAGAGCACATGAATGGTCAGATAGCCCCAACAACTCCTTTAATGAGCCTTTATCAGTGCAGTCAGACTCTAAGATGAGACAAGTAACAAGCTAGATAGTTTCTCAACTCTTTTAGGATTTGACTCTTCACTGTCAAGGCCAAATGGAGTAGAGAACAGACCACCAAATGCATCTTAATTGATGACTCTAAGCACCTGGTTTTTGTTCAGTTGTGCCACTGATCCTTTCATGCTTTCCTTTCCAACTCCAAAGGCTGTAAAGCTATATTTATAGCTTGAGAGGAAGACCCATAGGAGCAGATGTAAGGAATTCCAAACAACTAGACATGGAAACATTATGGTGCAGAAATATCTTTAAAAGAATTGGCTCACTTAAGTACTTTTTATCCAACCGGGCAGAAAAAGAACTAGAAAATATAAACCATACACATTGCTAGACAATGAAAGGCCTTCCTTCCTGATGAAACAACTGATCATATGGCTTTGGAAGTAAGCTTTATTTACTTCTGAGTAATCACACACACAAGATCAGGCTATAAAAGTTGTGGGTCTAGCAAGGAATCGCCTTAAGAATTAGCATCACAGGTTGAGCTTGGGCTATGCTAGAAGGATCTGTTTGTTTTCTAAACATGCTTGACAAGATGTCTCAATAGGGTATAACATTCCTTTGTGAGATGCCATCATCTGTCCACAGTTACACACACTCCATTCGGGGTCCGGATACCAAAGAGCTGCTCTGACCAAGCTAAACTACCTATTAGTCATTTCATGGGTAGAAAGGTTCAGAATATTACGTTTAGTAATACTGAAATATTGAAACATTGTCTCCCAGAGACCATGGAGGATAGGGAGTGGCCTGATGTGGCCTGATCCAGGAGGCTGTGGGGAGTTAAGCATGACCTAGCAACTGAACAACAACAACAAAGACTGAAATAGCTAAAGGTAACTTAGGTAGTCCTCAGATTATGACACTAATTGGGACCAGGATTGCCTGGTCACTAAATGGTGTGGATGTAAAGCACAGTGAAAAGTGACTGCATTGCTTAGCACCAGCAATCCCAGCAGTCCCATTGCCATTGTAACCACAAGGCAGGATTCCCAAACAAAGAGAACAGGACTGCTGTGGGGTTTTGGAAAGTGCTGCTGGGGTTGGGGGAGATCAGTGGAAGTCTTAGGAGAGCTAATGTAGGGGCGTACATGAGTTGGGAAAGGTCAGGGGAGGGCTTGGATGGCCTGGCAAAGATCATACACAAGCACAGAAAGATTGGGAAGGGATGGATGGCGCAGCAAAGGTATAGCCAATGGAAGGCCAGGGTGAATTGGAACTACCAGAGTGATTTTTGGTCTTCCCAATTGGCTTCCTCACTTTGTTTATAGGAAGCTGGTGGGGAATGTTGCAAATGAGCATGTGACCTGGGATGATGTAACCTTCGTAAGCGTGAGCTGGCTGCCATGTGTCCGAATTGTGACCATGTGACTTCAGGGGTACAGAGATAGCAGCAATTTTGAGGACCAGTTGTAACTATCACTTGTTCAGTACCATTGCAACTTTGAATGGTCGCTGAATCAATGGTTGGTAAGCAAGGACTACCTGTAAAAGACAAGGATTGAATAAAATTCAATATATTTGTCCTTGGCCAAAGATACAAAATTACTCATCTACCATCAAAGTCTGTGAAGAAAGAAACACCAGCATTTGATAAGTATTGTTACCAAGTCGGTTTCCATCGCACACAATGTAATGTAANATGTAATGTAATGAATAATCATATAGTACAAAATAATGTTAACAGATGATAACTTCTTTCAATGTTGTTTCTACTCATGGGGAAACATGTTGCCTACAAGTGATTGGTTCACATAGATTTAAAGAAAGGAAACAAGACTGTTCTGCTGTGGCTAATGTTCATTTTTTCGAAGTATGTTAGAGAAATCTGTCAAGGTTTATTTCCCAAGCGAAACAGAGGGATACATGAAGATGAATGAACATATAGTCCAAAGATTCTGGTGTGGTTCATTTTGAAATAGATCTTAGATCTAAGGAGTATCCAGAGGGGTAAAAGTACACATGCCAGAGAACAACTAAATACTCAATTCTAGACTGGAGAATAAATATTCTCCCAAAGTAGTAAATATTGAGAACCAGTCCTTGATGCATAAATTTATTTCCAACTCTATTAAATTCCATAGAAAAAGAAATTTGGTATAATTCTATGATGCTAAAGGGTTTTTCCTCCAACTGAGGATCCAAACCTCACTGCAATAAATAATGTATTGAAGTTTACATTTCAGGCGCATGGCAACCAATTCCTAAAACAGCATTCCTATTTGGAATAGCAATTTCAAAGTTGTGTTTAAGGATAATAATCCTTTTGAAGTAACACGGCTTGCTGAAATTTTCATATGACCGAGCAAAGCAACCAGAGAACAGCTGTTAGGTTTTTGATACGTTAGGCTTGCAAACCAAAGTTTGGATATTTATTCAACTTTGTCATCAGAGTAACCGTCTGTCCTTTTTTTTCATAAAGGGCTTTTTTTAATGCTTCAGGACAATGACAAAATGTTATATTTTGCAAACAATGGCAGTGCACAAAAAACAGCTTTTGAACTTCCTGGGGTCCCAAAATATCAAAACAAGAAATTCACAGAATCTGAATCATGGATGTTTAACCGCCAGTTAAATAAACATGTCTACTAAAGCAAAGTCTAGGATTCTTCCTAAGTAGTAACATATGACTTTTCTGCAAATAGACTGGGGTTTCTCTTTCTCTCTCTCTCTCTCTCCCTCCCTCCCAATAGCGGGGAGAGTATGGCTGGACAGGTATATGACATCTTTTGCCAACTGAACAGGGTGGGAGGAAACTGGAGTGAAAGTATTCGAAAGTTATTAAAGTAAAGCAAGGCAAAGAGACATTTAGGGTGTATGCTGCCTCCAGTCTCAGCAGTCTTCCATTTATATTGACAGCCTAAATCCAAAGTTGCTTTCCACCAGTTTTAGGAAGAACTGAAAAAGTTCCATAAGCTCAGAGCATCTGTGTGGAGTCTTGTGCCAGAAAGGGAGTGGCATTGTTTTTAAAATAACTAGTCAACTGTACAACCACACTTCCATAGGAAAAAAGAAAGGGTGTTAGTGAAAGATCAGAACACACAGGATGGCATTGCTATAGCAAGTTGGCAATGGAACCCTGTCTTTACCTTCATTGTTAATAATTAGGAGCACACCCAGTTCCTCATGGCCCTACCAGTCACTTGCTGCGGCACCTGCACTCTGAGACAATCTCCCTCTTGCTCTGACTGGCCTCAACCCTGTTGCTGTTTAAAAAGGAATTAAAACCTTATCTTTTTCCTCTGGAGCTATGGCTGGGGTGTCCCACCCAAAGAAAGGAAGCAACTATGTCCTATATTCATTTTAATTGAATTGTCTATTTGTTTTGGCTTATTTTTGGTTTACTGCAACCCTCCTCAAGTCACAAAGTGGGACACCCAAATAAATTTCATAAGGAAGCACATTTTGAAATAAAGATATATAACTCTTAGGCAACTGATACACATCAAAGAGCTCTAGAAAGAAGGCAGTGGCAAACCACTACTGAAAAATCTTGTTAAGAAAACTGCAGGGACTTATCCAGGCAGTCTTCAAGAGTCAGACATGATTGAATGGAAGGGGAAATCAGTATAGAATCAAGCCGAGATCAGAGAGTATCCAAATGTTTAGTGTTGAACTGTTTCAAGTGTGAAACTTCATAAAACATCCTGGATTGAGTGCAAAGTTGTTGTTTTTTTCAAGTGCAACATGGTTTCAAGTATCTTGGATATACTGAATTGAAAACCAAGCTGTTCCAAAAGCAAAGATCTTTTTATATCAAACATTTCCAGAATATTTCAGGACAGCTCATCTGGTGCAATTTGTGATTTAAGTTAATAATCCTTTCATAAATCCAGTTATGGGACTCTTAACACAGAATGATTCCATTGTTTTCATGCAAGAAGACATTACAAGTAGTCCTTGACTTACCACCATTCGTTTAGTGACCATTCAAAGTTATAACGGCCCTTAAAAAAAAGACTTTTAACTGTTTTTCACACTTACGACTATTGCAGCACCTCCATGGTTTCTTGATCACAATTTAAACACTTGGCAACTGGCATGTATATGTGACAGTTGCAGTGGCCCGGGGTCACAAGATCATCTTTCGTAACCTTCTGACAAGCAAAATCATTGGGGAAGCCAGATTTACTTTACTAACTGTAGTGATTCACATAACAACTATGACAAGAAAGGTCGTAAAATGGGGCAAAAATTTACTTAATAACTATCTTGCTTAGTAATAAAATGTTTTGGCTCAATTGCGGTCGCACGTTGAGGAGTACCTGTATTGCATAGGTCAATGGACAAAAGCATTTATGCTTTTCTTTTTTAAAAAAAATACCCTATTTCTAGTGTAAAAAAATGTTTGTTGGGAGAAAAAATGTTGACTTAGCACAACCTTTGATGCTGTCAGTCAATTGTTGACATTTGGTCTCCTCTTTGTGCTGGTACTGCAACCTCCAGATTCCCAGAAAGCATAATGTTCCAATATCAAATATCCACATTTCAACAATATATTCTTATGCGTTGTTAGGAAAGCCGGAATTCATGATTCTACTGGTTGTGGGCAGGTTGGGGAAGAGCACTCTAAATTACATCTACAATTGATACAGACAGAAAAATTTGCTCATAGTTATATTTACCCATATTATCATTTGACAGAGGAACATTTAACATCAAATACGAGTGGAGAAAAATCTAATGGATGTATATCTTTTCCTTTGTCAATTGAGATGAGATTCTTTGGCCATGGTATTTAAAAAATAAAAAGTCTTTAGTCTTTATAAAGTAAACACTCCATAGTCTTTATTATTTATTTACTGGGTTTAAATTCTCCTGAAAGTTATGGGTACAAAATTTAAACTTATTTCATCCTTATCAGAGATATTGTATGTGAGTTCTGATTAAGCAGCTCAGGAAATGGCATTGTTCTGTATAACAAGTCCTGGAAACAGTTCTATTTTAGAATCCCAACACTGAAATAAACTTGTAAGCTCGATCCTAGTAAACTCTTGGATAAATATAGAAAAGCAACTTCCTATATGGGCCATATGTAACATGTTATCTATTTCTTAAATATGTTTTCATTTACCCTGTGCTTCTTCACTAATTCTTCTGGTTATTTGGAGGGAAGTAGCCAGCTAGTCTACTCTTACACTAAAACATATTGAAATACAATAACAGTGACTATATCCAACATTATTTGAGGGCACCTTGCTCATAAGGTTATTTTCTTTTTCCTTCCTCTACAGCCTTCCATATGCCTCGACTCTGCTCCAAGAGATGCCTCACATCCCTCTACAGCACCTGTGTGGCACCTATGGATTTGCAATGGGAA
Source organism: Laticauda laticaudata (assembly GCA_004320025.1). Taxonomy (NCBI): domain Eukaryota; kingdom Metazoa; phylum Chordata; class Lepidosauria; order Squamata; family Elapidae; genus Laticauda; species Laticauda laticaudata. Next base: position 34,190 of record BHFT01003281.1, on the reverse strand, counting down.
CATTTTTTTCTACTTTAGTCTACAATTTACACATATTTTATTTATCAGATTTATATGGCTATCCATCTCAGAATGGCATACAGCAAAAAAAAAAAAAAAGCATCACNAAAAAAAAAAAAAAAGCATCACATATCCTGAAACAATTATAAATCTCCAATACATTTTATGCAATAATTGTAAGAACCATAATCTCAGAGAAAGGACTAGTTTCCCACTCCAAAAAAAAAAGAAAGAAAGAAAGCACATCAAATGTGCAAAACCTTAATGGAAATTTTAGGGTGCTTCAGATAACAGCAAATATTTAAATCTTCTAAAACAGGGTTCTCCAACCTTGGCAACTTTAAGACTTTAACTCCCAGAATTACTTTGCTAGCTTTGCTGGCTGAGGAATTCTGGGAGTTGAAGTTCACAAGTCTTAAAGTTGCCAAGGTTGGAGACCTCTGTTCTAAAACACATAAAGAATTGGTGTTGAAACATTAGTATCTGAATAGTATAAGTGTTCCTTAAAGTGTTCCTTACAATTGTTCCTTAAAGTAGCTGTGAAATTTCATAGCTGAGAATTACCTTCCCTGCTGGACGTCACTTGTTACCAAATGTTAATGCAGGTGGCCAACACACCCAAACACAAATATTTCTTACTGGAAAATTGTTATAGTTGATAAGTTCTTCAACTGTGGTGCACATGAGAATTTTGTGATGAAAATGTTTTCCAGTTGATCAATTTTGAGCATCAGGTTCCAGGATTTATTTATCTGGATATTCCTTCAGAAAACAGTTAGGATGCCTGTTCCAGCTTCTAAGTTTGGAGCCTGTCTTACATCACAAGGACAATTCTGCATTTAAAACTCCAACACGAATGGTTTCACTTTTACAATCTTCTTGGCAGCCTTTTTTGCTACCCCTGCCTTATAGATTAAGGCTAAGGAATCAATGAAGTAGGTTGAGCTGAAAAGTCAGATCCAGCCTCCTGCTGCCTGAGAAGGTTGGCCAATGTCAAGAGCCCAGCTTCGGATGGGAACTCCCATTATTTGCAATCATCCACTTTTTAATTGCGCAAAAAGATAGGAGACATTCTTCTGATTTTTCATGCAAGGAAAATTCTTTAAAATAAAGCGAGAGTGCAAGAAGTACTATGTCCCCCATTTTTTCCCCAAAGTATAGAAGAATATTAGAGGCTGGACTGTACAAAGGACTTCTAAGAGCTGGTCTATCAAATGTATTAATACAAACCAAGTACAGGTAATGTACAGTATAACTTACAACCATTCACTTAGTGATAATTTGAAGTTACAAGGACACTGAAAGAAGTGACTTACGACCATTTTTCCAACAACTGCTGTACCATCTCGATGGTCACATGATCTAAATTTGCACACTTGACAAGTGATATGTGTTTATGAAGGTTGTAGTGTCCAGGAATCATGGGATTTCCTTTTGCAACTTTCTGACAAGCAAAGTCAGTGGGGAAGCCAGATTCACTTAACAACCATGTTACTAACTTAACAACTGCAGCGATTCACTTAACAACTATGGCAAGAAAGTTAGTAAAATGGGGCAAAACTCACTTTACAGCTGTCTTGCTTACCAACAGAAATATTGAGCTCATTTGTGGTTGTAAGTCAAGGATTGTACTTCTTTTTAAACCATTAAAGCAGACATTTCTTCTGCAAGATTCAGGTGGCTCTTTTGAACATTGTCTACAATTATCTGCCTATGTACACACAAACAATATTTCATCAGTGCTGGAACTGCCAATGAAACAAAGCGGTCGTGCTTTTACATACTCCAGAAGGGTGTAAGGATAAGCTTCAATGCAGCAGCATAATCCCAGGAAATTTAAACAGAGGTCACACAATAATGCCCTTTGGGAAACTTTTCCTTCAGAAACATATTCTGAAATTTCTGCTCTAATACAGCTAAGAACACTTGGTGGATCAAGTCACACACTATCTGAACAAGGAATATGAAATATCTGTTCCTTCTAAAAAATGTGGGAGTTCACATTTTAGCTTATTTCTTTTTTTTTCACCCAGTTCTTAAAAACAACTGGAATGTCTATTGCAAATAAATTAAGCAAGTAAACATGAAAGTACAAGGTAAAGAGAACATTTTATTTAATCAAAAGTAATCATGCCAAAGAAAAAGCATTGTGAAAGTTCACTGTTGTCACTCTGCTTAAACCAAAATGACTAGTGCTGGATATTCTGAAGTTTACCTATTATTTTACACTTCATTCTGCAATCAAATAGCTCAAGGCAACCTGAGAGGCAACTGCAAATAAAACTGCTGCTTCTCTTTTCAGGGCAGGCTGCCAATTAGGATTGAGAAACTTTATTATTTTTTTTCACACAATAAATTATTTCTTATACCTGCATTTAAAAAACTGCAAAGGGTTGCTTATCTGGCATCTTAATAGAAATGTTCCAAGCACAGTTCTAATCATGCACAATTGCTTAGATAACTTCATAAGTGAATTCCTAAGACTAGGATGAGCTACAGCAGTTCTGCACATTCTGGGGGCTTCATCCTTTGCCTCTGGACTTAGAGAAATGAGGCACGAAGGACAACTTCTGTGATGGTGCACATCCTAAACACAGGTTATGGAACATCTTGATCATTTACCTTCTAAATTTGATGTGATGAAATTTCAACTCTTAAACTCCCAAATTCCAAAGTTTATTTATTTTCCCTTTGTTTTGAAAAAGAACAGGTACCATTTTAAATGGTGATCAAACCCTTTTCTCTATATATTTGAGTCTGCAAATTAACCAAAGCAATAAGAATGGCTTGCAGTCAGGCGGCATTTACATTTAATAAATGAAATTATCTAATGGCAATAACAATTTCATTTCAGGATGCAAATTTTTATTCTTTTAGGTATAGTCTTCAAACAAACAAAATGCAGATTAACACATTTGCTCAATAAAATCAACCAAAAGAATGATAGCATTAAGTTTGCACTGTGAATAGGGTTGTTTGCAGACCTTCCAGAATCACTTAGGTGGGATAGGCAGTATAAAAATTTCATAAATAAAAATATCCAACAACAACTCTAATATTAGTGGGTACTGAAACTTGACCTGTCAGTGCTAGAGAGGCCTATGGTTGTAGGCCTCAGATTGAAGTCTCTGGGCTCAAGGCATTAGTTTGGTTAATGCTGTAAGTGGGAATTTTACTGCTATTTGGTTTTCCAAACCTCCTCTATTTGAAGCTTTTCATTTATTCTCCCTGAGTTTCAAATTCCTCCTTAGAAATTCTACCACAGCTTCTCCTAATCCCAAGAAGAAGGCTTGTCCTGTAGGCAATCTACATAGGAGTAATGATTTAATTCGCCCTCAACCCATACTTTGTAGCAGGAGTCTCCAACCTTGGCAACTTTAAGCCTGGAGGACTTCAACTCCCAGAATTCCCCAGCCAACAAAGCTGGGAGTTGAAGTCCTCCAGGCTTAAAGTTGCCAAGGATGTTGACCCCTGCTTTGTCGTAATATACAGCTGCTGAACCCATGAATCCGTTTCTGGAGTTGAATGTGTAGCTATTGCAGACAGAAGTATCAGACATTGTTGCCACAATGTTAACAAGATAAGAAAATCTGGATCAACTTTTGAATCATTGCTTAGAAGCTTACCAAAATAGCAAAGGTTAAATTCAAAAAGCCTGAATAAAAGTAGTTTTCAGCAAACTAGATATAAGAATCAGAAAGAATTGACTTCCAGTTTGCAGGGCTTCGGCAGCGGCAGGAATCCACGATCGTGCGCGGTTTCTGCTTGCACTCTCCACTGGAGTGCCCCGAGCCAGCTGGCTTCGAGGCTAAAGCCACCCCGTAGAGGTGGCTGAAGATAGGGGAGACCCAGCAGGGTTTGAGAGGAAACCGCATCTCCCTTCCACAGCTGGCTTAACTCCCTTTTCCAAAGGTGGTACGAGCGGCAGTCAGAAATGGCCGCCACAAAGAAGCACTCATCCGGAAAAGAATGTGCAGGAGGAAGCTAAGAATTTGGCTGACCGGCATAAGAAGCCAACATTCAGATTTCCTGGAATTTAAAAATTTTTTAAAAGATACATCGCCCGAAAGGATTCTGAGGCAGCGAATGAAAAGTGAAAAAGGGAAAGTTTGTTTTTTTCACGATCTCGCGTTCGTTTACGGTGACAAGGCAAGATTGAAGTTGAGATAATCGGTGGTGCTAAAAGATACGCTGCTTTGGCATCAGCAAGGTGAGTTAAAGCTGAGAGAAAATTAAAGTCAAGGGGATGATAAAGATTTCTGATATCACTGAAAAAACTTTTTTTTTTCTGTTTGCTGTTATTAGTGGGAAGGGAAGGAAAGAATAGAAGTAAGATTTGGCTGGAGAAGAACTGCTTGGAATGTCTAAAAGATTAAAACAAAATTGTAACAAGACTTCAAAATATACATTTTAATTGGAACTTTATAAACTGAATTGCACCCGGAAGAGAAAGTAAAAAAAAAGAGAAAGTGTTAAAACAAAACAGCTTGTGTGTATTTTGGACTAATTAAGTGATTTGGGATCTTGGGAACTATATTTGAAAAGATAAAAAACATCTCTGGGTGGTTGTTTAAAAATTTGCTACAAATGGCATCACTGCTGGATGAACTGAAAATGGAATTCAAAAAATATAAAGAGGAGCAAGAAGGGAAGGGATCTTTTGGCTCGTTTTTTATTTTTCGAAATGGCGATTTTTCTACTTAATGAGGAACTACAAGAACAAGAAGATTGGAATGAAGAAGAAGCATTCTTAATGAACAGTAACTTTATCTGGGAAGAAAAGGGAAAGGGGGGGAAAAGAGCAATGGAGAATTTAAGACCCAAAAAAACAACCAGAAAAGGGAAAAATAAGGTGAAAAGTAGATATAGATGTTAGAAGGCAACAGAGAAAGAGGATACAGAAGGGGAAATGAAGATGAAGAGACAAGGGGGTTAAAAAGGGTAAGAGTGGAGAAGCAAGGGAGGAAGGAAGGGAAGAGAAGCTACAGAGATTTGAACAAAGATGTAAAAGAAACAGGAACTTATTTAGAGATAATGGGTAAAAATATAACTGAAAAGAGATTTCTGCAAAAATAGCATAAGACTGTATTGGTTGTATTTGTATTAGAAAATAATATTAGAAAACTTGAAAAAAACAACATATGAATAATAAAATGGGATAAAATATTCAACGTGTAATTTTAAATGAAAATCTTTTCCTTTTTGAAACAAAATAAATGAAAATTAAATATGAGAGAACTGAAATTAAGAAGAAATGGAACATTTTAAGTACCATAATTGTCTTAAAATATAAGTGAAATGGGGGGGGGGGAAAGTAACTACAAAACAAATTTTTAAGTGTTCCCTAGGAAGATGATTACCCTATTTGTGAAAAGGTGAATGTAATAAAATGTTTAAAGATTTAAATGAACAGTAGAAAAGAAAGAGGAATATGAGAGGGAAAGTGAAGATGAAGAGAACTGACGGGGTAAAAGGGTCGAGTGGGAAGCGGCAAGGGAGGAGGGAAGGGAAGAGAAGCTAAAAAAGTTTGAAATAAGCTGGTAAAGAAAACAGGACTTATTTAGAGATAATGGGTAAAAATAATAACTGAAAAAGAGATTCCGTAAAAGTAACATAAGATTTGTATGAGAATAATGTTTAGAAAAATTTTGGGAAAACATATGATTATAAAATGGGATAAAAATATTCATGTGGTAATTTAGTGAAAATCTCTTCTTCTTTTTTTTGAACAAAATAATGAATGATAATATGAGAAGAATTTGATTAAGAAGGAAATAGGAAGAACATTTTAATGCAAAGGTCTTAAAAAAATTAAGCGAAATGTGGGGGAAATAAACTATGCAAAATTTTATGAGAGTGTTTTTGCCCATAGAAGGCATGGATAACCTTATTTTTGAATAAGGAATGGTATAAAATGTTTAAGATTTAAATGAATATTAAATTTAATGAATAGAGTTCAACTTGGTATGTGGATTGTTGTTTTTAATTTATATTTATATATTATACAGAATTTTTTTTCTTTTTTTTAAAATATAGTGTGTAGCCCTTCGCAGAATGTACTAGGCAGAATCCGAATGAAAGTATGTAATTATTTAAGTGCTAAATTTAGAGGAAAGTATAAAAAGCGCCATCCCTCCAATCAGTTATTACAGGAGAAATTTTTGTGTTAATGAGAAAAGATAATGGACAGCTGAAACAGGGAAGCAAAAAAGGATATAACTATAATGATTTAAATTTTGAGATGAAATAATTAAAATAGATTAGAGAGTGAAAAGAGGGGGAGAAAGCTATAGAGAAGACAAATGTAGAAATGGTAATAAGATATGGAAAACAGTATATAAAAAGTGAAACATGAATTTGAATTTATGTCTGTAGTCTGTACGAAGAGATGTAACCTGGGATCAAGCTGCTTTCAAAAAAGATGTTTTATGTTTTTATGTTATGTGTTTTCTTTGTATATGTTTGTTTTTTAAAAATCAATAAAATTTTAGAAAGAAAAAAAGAATCGGAAAGAATCAGTTCCATTCTAAACAATGTATTACATACACACACACCAGTTTTTGGTTTTAAAATTCAGTGGACTCTTAGATATCAACAACCGGATCAGTTACCCATCTTTGGACTATTAGTAGATAAAATTCTTCACACAACAGAATGTCAGGATTTACAGTATATATCCACCTTTTAATCAATATGTCATAAAGAATAAAATGAAGCTGTACAATGTTCAAGAGCTACAATCCAAATAGTTAAGTTAGAAAAAATTCTTAATGACTGGAATCAAATTTACTCCCAAGGATATGTGCAAAGGAATGAACTTTTATATTCTTATGGCCATGTTGGCTTTTATCATACAAAGGGATTCAAAGCCAACGCCAATGAATCCCACCCAAATTCGCTTCCATCTGTCATGGATCAACCCATAATGGTAATGTCAACCTATCAATCAAATACAATCCCAGTTAGATGATGCTCCACCCAGCTTATTAACTTATTAGCTTACCTGCAGCTCCTTCTCTGAATACTTCTGAGGATTTTTGCTTCCTTGGCTCTTCTTCCGAAGCTTCTTTAATTCACCCTGGCATTTCTCTACTCCATCCCCTTTATTTTTTTGCTCGGTCTGGTACTTCTTTAGTGCAGCCTGAAACATGGAAGATGTATGGGAGTGCTGAACAGTTGAAATAATAATAGGCTGAAGACATGGGCAGAGATTTCCCGTTTGGGTAATGAGCATAGTTTATATGCTTCCTGCAGGTAGAAAGGTCTCAATCTTATACCTGCTGTAGAGGACATGTTTTGAATGAGGGTGCACTGATTAGAAACAAAAGCTGTCTTCCTTTGGGACATGCCAAGAAAGCATTTCCCATGAGTCCAGGGACTCTAATTCCAATACACGGTGCAAACCTTTCTCCCACCCCACCCCCAAGACTATGTGAATCTTCTTTAAAAATAGAAAAAAACTAAATGAGAATCCCTATGGATTTTATTTAAACCACGAGCATCCTTAAAGATATGCAATAATTAAAGCATAATTTGTCTGAATAAAATTATCTTGAATAAATGTTTGTTTTTCTTACAGCACTTATTTCAATGCTTATTCAAATGATCTTGAATAAACATTTCTCTTAATCTGCATCTTGCAAAAACAGATGAAGGCACCTGCTAATTCTTGCAAACTCATCCCTACTATAAGCAAAGTTTATAGTTTTGTTCACTGTCAAATAGCTGAACTTTGGTAGCTTCATAATGCCATGTTAATAACTACATAGCTACTAATCCAATTGACATTCAATAAAAATTGCTTGCTACTTACGCTTAGATACCGTGAATCTAGCTCTACTTTCTGCTCAAGCTGTGTTAGTAGTTCATTGTGGAAGGACTTCAGCTGAGAAGTGAACCGAACAAGCATAAATATTATAATTTATCACTGGAGGAAAATTATAAATAAAAAGATAATTCTACACTGATACCAAACAAATCATTACAAGTGGTTGATGATAGAAAACAGAATGGCAAATAAATATGGCAAAATGAAATGAAATAAAATAAAAGCAATGAAGCAATAATGGATAATTGGAATAACAAGCAATGAACAGTGTAAGTAACATGGATGAATTCTTTTTTAGAGCACAGTTTTTGAAGATATTCTGTAGCTAGAGACTACTTGATTCAATTCTACCTTGAAAATAAAGTATAAGACATAAAAATAAACATTTCTTATTTCTAGTTAGTAGCAGGTTATCTGTTAACCATCTTCCCCACTAGGCTGAGATTCAACATATTTCCATGGAAAATAATCTCTACTTCTTATTCTTTTGAGTGAAGCTTAATTGGCCACTCTACTTGAAAGTCAGGGCGTAATTAAGGACATACCTCTCCTAATTAATCAGGAAGCTACTTGAAACCAGTCAGATTTCTTGGACATTTCAAAAGCCAGCACATGACTTGCAGTTTTGTTTGGCCCACAATTTATTCACTTGAGGTCCCTATTCTTACTTAAAGGATTTGGCAGCTATTCTACAGCAGATGTGTTTCAATTTTAAATCCATGTGTATCAAAGGTTCTGCAGGCTGCCCATTGACCAGACTCTGCAAAAAGACAAGTTAATAAGAACATAAGCACTTACCATCTCTTCTAACTGATTTTGAATTTGTCTATGGACTTCAGCCATCTGGAACAGAACATCCCCTGGAAAAAAGTAAGACAAAAGAAGAGAGACTAAATAAAACAAATCCAAGAGACTACTCTGTATCAACCTTCTCTTCCCCCNCCCAATCCCAAATGCAGCCTTAGTTAACAGTTTCCCTTTCCTGAAACAAAGAAAGCTTATTTCAAGGATTCATTTAAGACTAATTTAGATTGGAAGTGAATATACAACAGTGGCATCCAGCCAGGAGAATGAAGACAGGAAAAGCAAATATTGATCCTTGATGCCTGGCTGGTGTATGACAATAAGCAATGTAAAACATAGCGTAATATGCAATTAAAGCTGCTCTGACTTGCTCCACAAACTATGATTTACGTTTTGATTTAGTTTACATGTGACTGCAACCAGTGCATGTTTTGCTCAGGCTACCAGATGGCCATTCCTTGCCAAACACTGCAAAAGCTAAAGATCTTGTGCCTTGTGTTTATTGATGAATTCCCAAGAGAAGCAATAAAGGCTACACAGTTTTTTGCAAGTTATTTATTCCCTTGGAACCTCTCTTTCAGATCTTCAAGCAAATGAATTTTCCTAAAGAAGACACAGAGTCAACATTGGCCTTGCTCCCAGAGAAAAAAAGATCTGAAAAGTTAACCCTTTAGTGTTTTGCTAAATAAAGGGCACCTGCCACTGCTCCCCTCCAAAAGCATCCCATTTAGCAGGAGCTATTTGACACCAGTTGCCTTTTAAAGAATAATGGCTCCTTTCAAATATATGCACGTCTGCTATGGAAATATCTCCTATCTCTGATAATAGCTACTGCTAGCTAATTATATTCCAGTAAAGGAGAAAAAAATATTTGAAGCAGCAACAGTAGCGTAATGCCTTTATAAAGGTGGGTGTGATTTATATAAATATTGGAACGTTGCAATTCACAGGACAACCTGGAAATTAGTAAATATCAAAATGTGCATCTTGAAATTTTGTTATTCTGTTTACAATTGAACAATATGCCTAAAATTTGTGCACTGGGGAAACTGTACCAAATGTTAATTTAAGGAAAAGTATATATAAAAGTACTTGCAAAAATGTGCAATAGATTAGCTGTGTACATTAGACATGTTCATGCAAATACATACAAATATTTGTGCAGATGTTTTGAAGTTTTGGATGGATGGAGGGAGGGAGATGTTACCAAATGGAATTTACAGTCAATGAAATGAAAAAAAATCCAATATAAATGCACTTGAATTACATGTTAGTCTTGACAAGAATTTACTAAAAAAAATTTTTCACAAAATACTGATCCATTTCTGGAGATCTGCAAAATTCTTCCAACAAAATAATATCAGAATGTGGAATGAGCACATTAAGCATGGATATGGTGGAAATCCTACACAGTTTGTCACAGATTTATACAGACATAGTTGGAAAGGGGCATTTTGGATATTGAACCCAAATGCCTCAGAACCTAAATGTAAGTATCCCAAACAGATGGCGATCTAGTCTGACCCTGAATATATCCATTTCCTTTCCTACACTATTGGTTTCACTGCTACACTTCTTGCTAGGAATATATTTTTTTCTACCATTCACTGAGTTTTCCAGTAACTTAACTCTATTATTCCATGTTCTGCACTTTGACAGGCTAGAAAACAGATTATGCAGCTTCTTCTAGCATTCTTTCAGGTGTTTGAAGTGAGCTATTTATCTTCCTCATCCTCTCAAAGTTAAATATACCCTGTTTCTGCAATGTCTCTTCCTAGGCTCTATGAAAATTGGATCATCCTGTTTTCAGTTTCCTCAGCTTGTTTATCTGATTCCTTATCAATGTTTAAAACCAAATGCAAGATGTAAAATAGGTTTGATAAACACAGAATATGGTAATTACTTCTCATGATCTGGAAACTATATGACTGTTTCTTAATGCCCTAGAGGTTAGAGTTTTGAGGCAGGATTAAAACTGTTTTTATTGGAAGTTGCAAGAAGTGTTATGAGATATGTTATGCTACCTCTAGAATAAAGAGCTTGTATGTTTTGACTTAAGAATTTTTTTAATTAGTGTGAATTTAGTTACATAGTTAACATATGAAATTTAGTTTCATCATTCCACTGTAGATCAGAATCGACAATAATATGACTTTGAATTAACTAATGTATACTGAAAACCATATTTCTTATTGGCTATGCTGTAGTGTTTATAATCTTTTAACACAGAATAATTTCAATTTTCAGGCATAAATTGCTTAAAAGAATTATTATATCCATTTTTCAGTAATGGACTACTGATAAAATATTGTCTGTCAAAGTAGGAAGACAGATGATTTTCAAACAGTTTTGGAACTGTTTGATTCCATAAATAATTGGAGAGGCACTTTTTTTCTTTAAGAAAAATCATATCAAACTAGATATATCCATCTATATACCAATACATTATTCTATTTCCATTGTAAAGAGTCTTGCTCTGTTAAATTTTATTCTGTTGTTTTTAGCATGTTTCCCTGATCTGTTTAAAATAATTTCCATTTCTTAAAACATTAACTATGTTGTATTATCTGATAACTTCATAAATTGTGCCTCCACCTCTTAAACCTTTCATAAAAATGATGAAATTGCAAGGCCCAGGACTGAACCCTGTTATGCCAATCAATACCTCACTCCAATTTGACATGGTATTATAGATACATATTTTGCTTCACTGTGACTTTTGAGCCAGCTATGTTTCCATTTAGTAATGACATTCAATGTACATTAACTAACTACTAATCAGAAATCTCTTTGTTCATTGAAATCAAGATATATTATGTGTACTGCATTCTCACAGTCTACTAAGAAAGTGACTCAGCTTAAAAAAATAACACAGCATGGCAACATCTGCTCTTGAAATCATGGTGATTTCTAGTTCAGGTAGTCCTCAACCTACTATTCCTTTGGTGACAGTTTGAAGTTACAATGACATTCAAAAAATTGACTTTTGAAATTTTTTTTCCACACTTACAACCGTTGCAGAATCCCCATGGTCACAAAAATCAAAATTCGGACACTTGGCAACTGGCTCATATTTATGATGGTTGCAGGGTCCTGAAGTCATGTGATCGACTTTTGTGACCTTCTGACAAGCAAAATCAAAGCCAGATTTACTTAACAATTGCAAAGGTTCATTTAATAATGGTGGCAAGAAAGGCCCCCAAATGGGGCAAAACTCACTTAACAACTGTCTCACTTAGTGACAAAGATTATGGCTCAATTATGGTTGTAAGTCAAAGACTACCTGTAATTACTACAATCTTTCCAAGGTCCTTATAGATTTATTGTTTTATGATCTGCTTTAGAAATATACTGGATACTATTATTATCTGATTAATCTACAGTTTCCCCAATCCTGCCTTTTCTGCGTGTTTAAAGAAAGGGACATTTGTTCTTTTGCAATTGTGTTCATCTGTTCTCCAGGATTTCTCAGAAATACCAGGTACAGCCAGATCATCAGCAAGTATTTTTAGTACTCTAGATCAACAGAGATATAAACACATTCAGAATGAAGAGATATTCCCTGGTGGTATATTTGGCACTCCCAAACGTGTCTTGAATGTAGCTCTTAGGCTAGAAGCAGAGCTGATTAGAGTAGATACAAGAGCTTGGCTGGTTGTATTTATTTATTGGCTTAAATTCATCTACCTCCCCCACCCCCCCACACACACTGCTTTATTCTGTTTTAAGTGACACCTTTCAATCAACTGTGGATGAAGTTCCTTGCTTTCATGTGGCCTCTCTCTCCCACTTTATATAAACTTGGCTCATATTAAAAAAATAATCTAATAGCTAAATAAGTACTTGAAATTGAGTTGCAGTATAATTTGAACTTATTTCCCAGCTTTTGCACAATTAATCAGAAAGGTATGGCTCTCTGTCTTGACTCACTGACTTATCTGAACTATTGGTGGGCTTTATAGCAGTTGCTGGAATGAGTTCCATATTGTTATAGGGCAGACATTGCAATCTTCTTGTGGCTTATCATCTCTATCCATGTGGCATACAAAAGGTAAAATCAATTACATACATCTTTTACATTGTAGGTTTTATATCATATTGTGCCAAAACTATATCGCTCTCCTCTTAACAGCAATTCCTAGTCAATCTGATACTTCCTATGTTGATTTCCTGCTTGCTGACATTGCAAAAAATGTGTTATTTGATCACAATATTCCTGCAGGGGATCTGTACTGGAAAATAAGGTAGATTGCTTTGTATACTTTTCCATTGTTTATTTACTAGGCCTTTTTTCTATTCCTTTTCTTTTACCTTATTGATTGATTGCTATAAGAATATAATAAAACTGAAATTCAATTGGCTACCAGTCACAGCTTCTATTAATTATAAGCTTCAACTCTTCCCCAGTGACTTGTCACAATTCCTATTTCTTGTGTGTGTAATATGTGTTTTGGATTTACTGAGCCTCTTTTGCAGCTACACTGGTGTCTTCTGTTGTTTCCCTTGTTAGAATATTTCAATTGCATTTTTAGTATTTCCTCTTCATCCTACTCAGTGCAATTATCTAACAGACAGAACCCAAAGCATCTTTTCAAGGAAAGACTGAGCCAAAACAGGATTTGAATAATTCTGCCTTTTTATTTTTTCACCTTAACATTTTGCCATTTTTATTCTCTTTCTTTTATTTTGAACATATTTGAAGGAGAGGTTTTTGTATGTTGTCCAGTTAGTTTTATCCTCCTACTGCCAGTTCTATATTTGTAGGTTACATATAGCTAACCTTCCCCAGTGACTTGTCACAATGTCTATATCCTGTGTATATATATGTGTTTTAGATTTACTGAGCCTCTTTTGCAGCTACACTGGTGTCTTCTGTCGTTTTCCTTGTTAGAATATTTCAATTGCATTTTTAGTATTTCCTCTTTTAGGAACTCATATCCATCTTAACCTCCTTTTTCTTCACTTCTCCTGCCATATTGTCTTTGCTCTCTCGTTGGTATACTGAAATCTTTTTTTCTTGAGGTCCCAAGAAGTGTGTTTAATTATATTAAGTGTCCTTTAAAATCAAAAATTCCAGCTATGTATTGTCAGTTTCCTGCTACAACTATTATCTTACTAATTATACTTATTTAGATAAGTTGTCCCTTCTGGCTAGTATCAAGTTTTTTTAAAAAGGAATTATTTTATGCCTTCTTTTATGCTCTGTAGGAAAAACTTGTCCATATGACAAATCTTGAACTTTCCTGAAGAGACCATATTTGGAAGTTTCCTGATAGAAATCAGGAACTTAAATGTTTCCCTTCAATACATTTCTCATGTACTGACTGTCTTGTTCAGTGACTGTGAAGTTATGATGGTACTGAAAAAGCTTTAACAACTGTTCCTCAAACTTGCAGCAATCAGAGCATCCCACAGTGACATGATTGTGATAAAGCCATATTACGGCTAGTGAACATTTACAATAAATAGTTACAGCATTCCACAGTCACATGATCCCCATTTGCAATCTTAACAACTGCTGTCTGACAAAGTCAATGGGGAAGCCAGCAGGAAGTCACAAGTTGTTGGGTCACATAAGGTTGCACTTAATAATCCATCATGATTTGTTTAATAACCATAGTGGAACTGACCTCAGAGTGGCATGTTCATGTGACATTTCACTAAACAGCCACATTGATTAGTGATGGAGTTACCAATTTGAATTGTGGTTCGCAAGTGAGGATTATCTTTACTACTTCTTGCTTCTTTGAAAGATCTGCAATTTGTTTTTGGAAAACCTCATTAACATTTTTTCCTTGGCTGCTTAGATGATGATAGACATCAGCTATAGTACTGCTTTTATTTATGCTAGACTTATTTAACCCAGATGCTCTTTTCAGTTTTACTAACTTTGGCTCTTTTTATTTTACAGTGCAATTTCTCTTCCTTTTCTATTTTTTTCTCTTCCTTCTGAATACATTCTTCAGTCATGGGAATCATCCTACTAGGTCACCCTTGCATTTATTAAATTATGAAAGATGAAGTGAAGAGTTATTAAGCAGACTTAATTAGGTGAGACTAACAGCAAGGAATCTGTGCCTCTTCAGATATTACCTAACCATAATTCCTAACAGTTCCATCTAGCATGATTAAGAAACTGCAGAGAAAGACTGACTTACTACTCAACAACATTTGGAGGGTCACTAATTCCTTATCTTGAATGTATAATGCAGAAAAAGATGCAGGTTGCTGTTAAAGATGAGCTAGGGAACAAGAGCTAATGTCCGGTGCTCAAAAGTTGTGTCATGCCTTGAGGATTGTAAAAATATTTTAGTTACTTTAATCTAATTTAGATGTGCTTGGTAAGTAACTATATAAATAGCATAACTTTTTAACATTTTGTTTCGTGTTACATAAGCCAGCAGTAATTCAGTTTGTTTTCTCTCCCTCCCTCTCTAGCATTAAGTGGAACATACTGCTTCCTCATAAAGTTAAGAATGAAAGAGAGAGAAAAAAACCATGATATTTTTGGAATTGGTTAAATTGGAATATTAATTGTAGCTGCTAATAGGCTCCCATGTGACTCACTTCAATATGCACCCAAATAAATGCTGGTTTTAACATCCTTTTTTGCCCCACAAAGTTTTGGTATATAACCCAAGCTCTCTTTTTTCCAACTCCAGACAAGCTGCCTAATTTTTTTCATTCCATTTTCATTATACACTGTGCAGGTGATTTTTTATTATTATGCCATACAACACCCAGTTTCAAGGAGAAAACCTGTCTTTTTATTAGAGCTAGTCCTTAGCTTTTGACCACAATTAAACTCACAGTTTGTGTTGCTAAGTGACACAGTTAAGTGAGTTTTGCCCCATTTTATGATCATTCTTGCCACAGTTGTTAAGTGAATCATTGTAGTTAATAACAACTGTCACAGTTGTTAAGTGAATTTGGCTTCCCCATTGACTTTGCTTGTCAGAAGATCGCAAAAGGAGATCACATGACCCAGGGACATTGCAACTGTCATAAATATGAACCAGTTGCCAAGCATCTGAATGTTAATCATGTGACCATGGAGATGCTGCAATGGTCCTAAAACACTGATAAAAGTCACTTTTTTCAGTGCTACTGTAATTTCAAACTGTCATTAAATGAATGGTCGTAAGATGAAGACTACCCTTACAGAGTAAACATGTAAAAGTTCTTTGGGGGGAAATGCCAGAGTTTTATTTCTTAAAAACTAACAACAACAATTTCTGATTACTACAGCTCACAGGGGACTCTATAGTTTACTACAGCTCATAGGGGACTCTGTAGACTCTATAGTTCTGTTACCTACATGAGACACCTAATTAGATCTCCATTTTGAAAATGTGCATGTCATACTTTTGTCAGTAATCTGCAGCCATGAGTTTTTTGTTATTGTTTTTGTTGTTATTTTGATGCAATTTATATTGTTAAATTATTCCCTGACCTCCCCTACCCTGAGGCCTTTCCAGTTGTAGCTGCATTCTTATTAGAACTGAGAAAGATAATTTGGGTAGATCAAGCCCAAAATTTGGATTACAAGGCCAAAATGATCACTACTAAATTAGTGCCTCATTCAATCAATATAGTTGTAGAAAAGTGGAAGGGACTGAATTTGGGTAACTTTCTTATATATTTGCCTGTAAAAAGAGAGAGAATTTGAACTAAACCATATTGTTTCTTCTGTGTCATATTGTGAGCAATGAATTGAAGAAGGAGTGTGCTCAAAACTCAGTATTTCCTGCTAAATAAGATAAGTGTTCCAGTTTGTGGCACAGAGAAAAAACGGTAAGATTAAGGCTAAGAACTAATGGGGAACTGTATAAAGTGCTGACGATGTCAGAAACCGTTAACATCGTTTTGCTAGTATAGGGACTAGTTTATGAGTCTTCGAAATTATGTACGCAATTTGAAATACAGAAAGAATGTGAGCCAAGGCTCTGTAAGAGGGGATAAAAATGCTGCTTAATTTGCTTTGTGTTCCTTAAATGCTGAGGGGACCGTCTCGCAGACACGTGAATAAAACACTTGTTTTCCTTGGATCACAGAATCTTTGGTGTTTTTAATTACTGTTTTCCACCTCACTAATTCTGGCGCTCAATGCGTGGGCCCCAATGGAATTTTCGCTGGAGGAAAAGCTGGACTGGTTAGTGGGGCACCGATGTCCTCCCTTGTAAGGGGCCCCTCCCATTGGTCTCAGTTGGATCTCTGAGGTATTACTGTAGACTCAGCCGACGATCCTTGGAACAAAGATGAGAGAGAAGCCGGCCCTGACGCTCGGGAATGTAGTTGATTCATCTGAAGTGTGGGACGCCCACACTCCTTTCGTCTTCGGGTGACCAGGGGTGTTATCAGGTGAGTTTGTGCCTTTTGGGATACGAAGAAGGGATATACGTTCTAAACTCTGGAATCCAGCGACTGTCTGGAGGACAGTGTAAATCCCTGAGTTGGGATCTTCTGGAAGATTGTTGGCTGGGCATGTTTGTGGAAGAATGGGAAAAGGGACATAAGCAAGTGTGTATAACGTTCCAAGTATAAGATGGGAACGGATATTGGATAGAAAGACCCTCGAGAATGAGGCTATTCGACTGACTCCCCCGTTGGGTCCTATCAACAATGGTTCGTTGCCCCATCTGAGGACTTACACTCGAGTCTAGGAGAAAGTAAAATGATCTACCTATGTCCAAAATAGTGCTGAAGTTCCCTAGTAGACCCTGTAGTTTCTTACGCACTGGGATGCCCGAAGGGAAATACCTAGCACTACTGGCTAACTCAGTTGATAAGAGTATTATAGTGAAACACCGGATGAGGAGCAAATGACCCTATTGTGGAGGTATGGTCATGCTCACGCGGGTCCAGTTCCACCAGAATACAGAGTTAGGACATGTTTTGTCTTAGCAAGGTGGAGGAATAGTGATAACTGAGGACTGTGATGGGGAGTTCCTACCGGCAACCCCGCCTCGGCTTCCGCAGCCGGCATCAGGCTCCTGCGCTCCTGCCGCCTGACGGCTCCAGTTGCCCAGGCTTCCACCTCCAGCTGCATATCCGAGGGCTCAGAGGAACTGCTCATTAAACAGAGGACCTAAGTAATTTGCCTTCTAGGAGGAAGGTCGCCAATCCTGCGTGCGCTTTCCCAGTCTTAGAGGAATTGTCCGCAATGGCATGAATCGCAGGGTGAATCCAGTCACGTTTCGTGGTCGTTGTCCCATAAAATTCTGCTGAGTTACGGATGCTAAAAAAGACCTCTGAACTCTCATGAGAATTGCTCATGAAGTGGCGGAACAGTTGAATTGTTTTGGGCCTCAATTGAAACACATACTCAAGAACTGATGTATTATTTCTTGGTTACACTCTTTCACCCCCAAAAGAGAGGAACTTCGTATTAGGAGGGCAAAGCAGATGGCTGCCTGGTGATAGGAGAGCATGCAGGGCAACAGGAGCAGTGGCTGCAGACACATTTTAAGTTCCATAGCCTGATCCATATTGGAGACATCAATGAATGATGCTTCCGATGTAGGGAGCAATGAGAGATATGAACACATGATCATTTGAAGGATTAAATAGTTGGCCATGTCCTCATGGGAAGATAACTTTTGACGCATAGCATTTTTAAATAACTCAGAAGGATGATCCCCCGGGGGTTTCTGTGCTCTGGAGGTCCGTGAAGGGTTAACCAAGTACTCCAGAGTGGAGCCAAAACCCTGCTTCGAGACTTCTCCTGGAAGATGCATTCATCATCCATAAGTCATGGCCTAGAATAAAATAAAATATCCAGAAATAGATCCAGAAGATCAGAGGTGTATGACTGATTTGGGCATGTACAGATTTGATGATGAGCAGTCCCAAAAGTTTTGTGACTGAGACTTACAGTTATAGAACCACAGACAGAAGTCTCAGAGATGGTGCTGCTGTTGCAAACGCGCCGCCAAGATATGAAGTTTAGGATAAAACAGGGAGACCTCAGATGTTAGATCTGAGGCCAAGGTGTGGAAGAGATGAAAGATCTCTCAGCAGGAGTGGAGACTCCCGTTGGCTAAGGAGTGTCCATGGGGCAATCGATTGGTGGTTGATTCAACGGCCACGTCCGTAGTAAGATATCTTGCTCAGATTTCGGGAAAAGAAGGGACATTTTTGCGCGTGAATGGTCCCAAACAACTGCCGAAACCGTGAACCACGTCCCAGAGGAACCGAAGGCTATGGCCCTATACGATTAGGGGAAGTTCCGGCTTCCCCAAGAGGGCACCTCCGGGGAGCCACTGGTGTAATGTTGTTAGTGGTCCTGACCCACATTGCAGGAACGGCTGTTCTGATCGACCCACTTCTTGGCGCAAGCTGGACACTTTATGCGATCCTGTAGAGGGAGCATACAGGTCAAGCAGACTTTAAAGGTGGTTGGGGTGAGTGGAAATCCCAAGAGGTCAAGATTTTGGGAAGAGGTGAGAATTGGAATTGAAGATGTTGGTTACTGAAAACCGAAATATTATATAATTCCAGATTCAGGGGTGAACGTGCTAGGAAGAGACTTGTTGTTGGATGTTTTTGAATAGAATTGTGGGATAGAAGGAAGGAAGTTTGCATGTGTATGCTAACAACGGAAGATGCCGGAGAAGAACCATCATCAGATGTGTGGGCAGGAGGTGAAGGGGTTAGTAGGAAAAAAAAAAAAATGAAATATTTGGGGACATTAACATTCAGAGGGGGTTAGGCTCCTTGGACCTGAAAGGGTGAAGGGGATCAATGATTGCTTTGGCTCTCCAGGAACAAGACAGAGGTGTGGAAAGCGTTGGGATTATTGGTGGTATTGTAGAATCTGGGAAGACACAATTCACAGTGTTGGCACAATTTTTGCAATAAGAAAGCTGCCTGAAGGGAAGAGCACATTAGAATGGGAGGAGGGAGATAGTGAAAGGTGGGGAAGGACTGAATGAAGGCTTTGGTCAACGCGCTCCGGTTTTAGCCTGCCAAAACCTGAATTAAACGTTTCATTTGTATGTGGCGGTGGCTCAGGGAACAGCAGTTGGAGTCTAGCCAAAAAGAGGGGGGGCAGTAAACCAGACCGGTAGCCTTCCTAAGCAAGGGGTTTTGGAGGCCGGTTGTGAAAGGATGGCCGTTTGTGTTCAGGCTGTGGGCAGCAACAGCAAATGTTGGTGTGGAGAGCAAAAAGTTAACCTTTGGGGGAGCTTGGTGGTGCATTCGCCTCGATCAGGTCAACTCAGTGTTGAGCCAGCTGGCTACCATTGGATGACCAAAGGGAGGATATTGAAGTATGAACCATTTTGAAGAACCAGTCCTGATCGTGGTTTGATAGGAAAGACAGAATCTAAATCAGCAGATTCTTGGAGGGGAGAAGGAGCAGGCGTGGGAACGGAAGACCATGATTGTCTATTGCAGGGGCAAGTGGATCTCATGACGAAGGTTAGAGAGGGATGGAAGAACGTCAAGAGGGAGTCAAGGGTGGTGTCACCCATTGTTTTATGAGGGGAATTATTGGAGAAAGTTCATGAAGGAGGACATTGGGGAACGGAGGCCTTGGTCATGTACCGTTTTAAAACCTCAACTATTGGGAAAGTCTGAGGATGTGGACAGTAGCTCAGAGCATCTGCTGGAAATGTTTGATTTGTTTTGAAAAAGTAAATAAGACAAGCGGCACGCAAGAAAGAGATGGAGGGCGACCTGAGCTCCTAGTGGGTTGGCTTTTCAGACAGCACAAATTGATTCACTGAGTTTGCCAGAACAGGGGGGTTGGAAATACTGCTTGTGTCAAAAGATCAAAACGGGTGGGGTAGAGGCTTATCCATAAGAAGATTGCCACAGCCCCACAGTTATACCAAGATCTACTAGAACAGTATCCCACGATAAATGGAATGATGGAAGCAATAGATTCAGACAGAGGACACTCATTCTACCGCAAAAGGGTTCTGCAAAAGGGTAATGGAGGTGGTGGGGTTGAATGGGAATACACATTGCGATTAGTAGCGACAGCCATGAAATCCTGAAATCAGTGGAAAAATTGAAAAAAGCAAACGCGGAATCTGAAGAAACACTTGGACCAAACTACAATTGAAAATGGCTTGCATGGAAAAGAATCTTCCTTAAGCCTCTGCTCAGGATCAGAACTTGTCCAAGGAAAGACACAGGGTTTCTCCTTTTGAAATGCTGATGGGAGACCCCCTATTTTGGCCAAACTAGGCAATCCCATACCAGAGTTCAGCGGACTGTTCCTCCGGAAATATTTGCTGGCACTGTCCTCGGTCTTTGCTTTCTCTTCACAAACAGGGACGTTGGTGCAAGGACACCTTTGGCTGGTAGCCAACACCCCACGAGGCTGGAGACTGGGTTCCTGATAAATGGCATGTCTCGGACTTGGAGGAGGAAAAACTGCAACCTAGCTTGGGAAGGTCGTACCAGGTGCTACTGATGACTGAATCTGCAGTCCGTACTCGGGAAGGAGGCTGGACGCATTACAGCAGAGTCAAGAAAGCACCGGAACCAGAAAAACCTTGGAAGGCAATCCGCAGTGGACGGTCCAAAGCCGTTAAGGTAACCTTGAAGAAATAGCCAGCAGAAACCACCATGGAGAATGTCGGCTGGAACTCTCGGAATAAGACTATTTGTGCCAACTATATTTACACCTAATACATCAAAGGAAAGTTCACAATAAATGTTGGACCTGCAGGTGATCTTGGGAACGGACTTGTGGGATGACAATGTGTTCATAAAGGATCTTCAAGAAGTTCTCACATTCTTGAACATCACCAATTGCTGGTTTATGCATGCACCTGCCAGGAAGAACAGGTGAAGGATTAATCCGTACATGCAATTCCACTTTAATCAGAACAGACTAAGACCACTAGTCGGGCATGGGAAGAAAAATAATGGTGTAGAACGAAATATAACAGGAAGGATTTTTTTGTTCATTTAAGGGAAAACGGCGTATGTGTGTTTTAGGTAGAAATGAAACTAGAGGGCGTCCATTTAGGATTGGGAAAATGTAATAAGACTTTTTGATTGCCATCATCCTGTAGTAACTGATAGCTATACCAAGAGTTTATCATAAATTATAGATTATTTTAATCAAGATCAGTATCAGATGTGTAATGCTTTTGAAGATATGATGAAATTGGACCCGAACGAATCACAACAGACTTATGCTATGGAAAATTTAGGGTGGGTATTGTGTGGGAAATTGCATACAGGGGAGATGCCACCTTACTGGATTGGCACATGGTACACTCGGGTTGGTGATCTGTGATATTATTGATTTTATATGCTGTGTATTTGTTGTGTGTTGTCTTTCAGTGTCTCCTGTTGCAATAACAACGTGTGGAGAAGATGGGATCCTTGGGTTCAAGGATTTGAGAAGAAGCAGGAAGCAGAACTCTAATGATGTTCAGAGAGAAAAATCACTCTGAAAGAAGCCGAGGATCTGCTCTTTGAGTTTGAGACAAGAGTGGAAAGTAAAAGGGGGGATTTGTGACGCAGAACCGAAGCCGATGTTGGATGGCCACTTGAATTGACAAGGGAAGTGTGTCTTCCAACTCAGTAGCTCTGCTAATAGAAAGTGTTCCAGTTTTTGGTGGCACAAGAGAAAAACAAGATAAAGGCTAGAACATGGGAACTGTAATAAAAGTGCCTGCGATGTCAGAAACCGTGTAACTTGCTTTTTTGCTAGATAGGGAAACTAGTATGAACCTTCGAATATATGTAGCACTTTGAAAACAGAAAGAATGTTGGAGCCAAGGCCTCGTAAGAGGGGATAAAATGCTGCCTGAATTTTGCTCTGTGTTCCTTCAATGCCTGAGGGACCCGTCTCTGCAGACACGTGAATAAAACCTTGTTTTCCTTGGATTAAACGAATTTTTGGGTGGTAACGAATCTTTTGGTGGTTTTTTATCTGTTTCCACCTCACAATATGATACATGTGGGTATATGGGCATATGCATACTTTTATTTATTTATTTTCTCATGTTTATGTAGTGTATATTGGAGGTGGCGACCCTTTGAGAGCTGTATGCTATGAAATTTCATTTTAATGTATGCCAATTAGTGTACATTTGAAGTGACACTAAAGTTATTATAATTATAATCCATTTTAAGGAGAGTTACTCTATTTTTCTCAGGGAATGGATTCAGCAGATGGACAGGAACATCCCCCTCCTTTTCCTCCAGATTTTTCCTCTCTTTTGTTTATAGCATGAGATTCTAAACATTTCCTACCTCTAGACTAGCACCATGACAAAGTGTGCGAGCCAACTGGTCTCCAGTTTCAAATCTAATCTCCATCACAGATTTACCAGATTGTCTATTGTCAAGCCTTTACTTCCTTTCAACTCTTCCTTGCAAGATGAAATATGAAATCATTATCGTTTTGATCACTAAAAAAAGTTTAATAAGCAATATTTAAATTACAGCTAGCAACAATAGGCCTCACAAAGCTGCAGATGAGCATAACTATTTTTTATTGCTTCAAATCCCATGGGTCATGGAGACGTTTTCCCACTTGTTCATGGGATGTATTTATTTAGAAGCTTACAAATTAAAAAAAAAATTAAAGGAGATATAATATGACATATGAGATATGATAACAAGTGACTGATATCAAAAACCAAACTAACCAAAGAGGCTCAACTACTCCCTTTTTCCACAGCCTGGGAAAAACAACCAAGTCTTCAGCGGTTTGAGGAAAGTCAAAAGAGTGGGAGCAGTAGGAAACTGTTGGGCCACAAACAGAGCTTTCAACTCCCAGCTCCTCAAATCTGTCCCAATAGGATACCTTGGTCAATGATATCAAAAGCCACTGTGTGATCAAGGAACCCCATGATGGATGCCCCACCATCCAGGCACCAACACAGATAATCCACAAGTGTCTATGTACTGGATGCCAGGATAAAACTTGACTAAAACATATTGACTAAATCCACTTCCTCTCCAAGTCCTTTGGAGTTGCAGAATGTAAAGGAAATGACCATGGCAAAAATATGCAAGAATCGTTATCTAGGCAAAAGGGGTTGAAACACGATTGGACTTCTAAGAAACAATACAAAATTTGGAAAAGGCTCAGGCAAATACCTCCCTAATTCACTGAAGGATAGGAAGCGAGGGAAGGTATAGCTATTATAGCCAATCTCAGTAAGGGTAGGTTTAGCCTTCCTGTGGAGGTGATTTCCTGCTCTGTCTGTATAGCAGGGCTGACAGGAGCTGAAGCCTGACCACCTTATCACCTTCCTCAAAAATGGAGGGGTTGAAGACTGGAAGGAAATTATCCAAGATGGTGGGTCCAGTGATGACCTCCTTAAAGGGGTGGTACACCATGGCCTACTTGAAGACTGAGGAAACTAATCTGTCATGCAAAAAAGCAGAGAACACAGCATGGGCCCAATCATGCCCATTAGCACTTAGAGTCGCTTCGATAGTGAGATGAGCGGCATATAAATTTAATGAATAAAATAATAAAATGAAATGAAATAGTGGCATTAACAAGTTTGGCTCTAGCCAACAGGTGGCCAAGTTCACAACTGGAGAATCATGTCCACTTCCTTAGAAGTCACAGAGTCAAATTCCTTTCAATTTATTCAAAATTATAATATTATTTACATTGCTTGACTGAAAGCTGAAGGAACTGCAAGACAAACATCCAGTTTAACAAAACCAACCAGCACAGTGCTTTTTCAATTCTTTCCAAGAGGAGTGACAGAAGTAGCATTAGCAATATTGTTCTGTATAACTTGGAAGGTTCCAAGTAGTCTTTTCTGATTGGCCAGAAACGCGCCCATATAAAAAATTAATAAATACAAAACTAAAAAGAAAAAAAAAATAAATAAATCACTTTATAAAAATATTCTAAAAAAAAAAGTAAAGGATTGGTCCATTAGGAACCAATCCAAGGAGCCGCCTCACAGGCGGCAAAGTTAAAATAATGTCATTGCTACAAGCCGGAGGCAAGCGCTCTATATAAGGGCTGCCGCGGCTTGAGCCAGTGTTGACTAATAAAGAGTTATTTGTTGGACCAGTCCTACCGTGCAGTCTTTTCTGGATGGAAACACTGGCGACGAAGGTGGGATCATCCTAAAGTGGAGACGCAAGCACGCGGCCAAGAAAAACAACGCAGCGCTCACGACGAAATGGCTAGTAGCAATGCGCCGCCCGCACCTTTTTAACTCCCATGAAGGATAGATTGGGAGTCTTTATATGATCGCTTCCTGATGTTTTGGAGAGCAATGAAATGGAGGAAGATTTCGGAATCAGCGAAAGACGCGGCTTGTCTTCCTAACACATTGTGGGCCAGACCGTGTTCAAATGGCAGCCCAGAGACATGAAACAGATGACCTGGCTCCTGAAACTTAACCAATGCTAAAAGGTTCACTACACACGGTTGTCTCAAATCTATTAAGAGAACGAGTTTTATAAAAGAGACTAGAGGCGAAGACGAGACCATTGCAGATTTTTGTGGCAGCCTCTCGCACCATGATGGGAGGAGCCTGCGAGTTCCAGAGTATGGCATGAGGCCATGTGATTATCGTGTTCGTGTTTATGTCTAAAGGACTCTACTTTACAAAGCAAACTATTAAACAGACCTAACAATATGGGGTGGCAGAAGCAATCGCGGAAGCCACCGCCGTAGAAGCCGCGAGAAATCAGCGCCACAATGTACAACTGATGAATGCCAATACTGACACAACGACCCTACCCAGAGGGAAGAAAGCTAAGCTGCCACAACCAACACCACGAAAGACCTTAAGACGCGAGTGCATCAGAACGGAAGAAGATGACGACGAGCGTCATCGCCTGTACGCGAACAAAAAGGCGCGAAAGAAGAAGAAATGTCCATGAATTGGAGTGACCTCAGATCATAAATTGGTGAAAGAAGAAGAATCCGCGCTGGCTGCGCAGGAACCACCCTTTGAGCCGAGTGTAGGTCCCCTTGATGCCATCTGTCAGGCTTGCAAGAAGAGGGGACACATCGTAAAGAGTCCTGCCGGCAATCGTGAGAAAGCAGTCCTAGCAAGACATGGTAGAATGCCCCACGACGAACTGACCCGAGGCAACGCTGACAGAAAATGGGAGCGGCAGCAAGGGAACACAACCGAGAAACTCACCAGCTGTCCACTATCGGAAGCGCACAGACAGAAATGGCGGGGAGAAAAGTCAAAATGTAGTGAACCATTGAAGGAAGCCCTGGAAATGGAAGTCGATTCAGGATCTTTCCTATCAATGGTGTCTTGGAATACATCAGCGATTGGTTCCAACATAAGACAAAAAGAACTCAAAGAACGAAAATTAATTTCAAAGACTACCGGGAAATAGAATACGCCATGGTAGGTCTAGGACACTCAAAGTCACTTACAAACAACATGCCGAAGTCCTGCCACTGACTATAGTTGACCGAGCGACCGTCCCAGCTCCTAAGGCATACGAATGGTTCGTAACCATTGGGCATCGGGATGACGCAGAGTAAGCGAATAGCTGGCAAGAGACTGGAGATAGATACACACGCATATAGAACGTCTTCGACAGCACCTCTAGGCAGGTACCGGGGACCCAATTTCCTTTAGTCAGATCCCAGATAGCACCAAGAAGGTTAAAAGCCAACGAGTCCCCTTTGCATTAAGCAAAATAGATGAGCCATTAAACAAACTGGCACAAGGGGTCCTAGAACCAATTGACCATGCCTAGGTGGGAGACTCAATAGTAACATCTGTTAAAAACCTGACGGTCTGTTGCACATTGGCGGAGACTACAAGGCTACCTGAACCATGCGCTGCCAGCAAAGCACATACCGCGGTACCAGTCCGTACAGCACTTATGCACTCACTTGGGGAGGAAAAACTTTTGCAAAACTCGATTTGGCTCAAGGCATATCAGCCGCTTCAGTAAGACGCCAATAACCGGCCGAAGCACAAACAATTAGTAGCGCATACAGAGGGGCATTCACAAATGTAAACAGCTTCAATTTTGGATAAGCGTTGGCCCCAGGCGTTTGTCCAAAAGCCTCATGGATCACCTATTAAACGGATAAAACGGGGTCATTCATCTTTGATGACGTCCTAATTCAGCGAAAAACACGACCCAATTTAGAAGCAAGAACTTAAAGAGAAGTGCTAAACCAAATTTAGAGAATCCGGCCTAAAAGTTAAAAAGGAAAAATGCTGCTGGCTAACCGATCACGATCGAATTTTAGGGATTTAATTCACGAAAGGGTTATTCACCCAACAGACAAAAGTCAAAGCAAATTAAAGATGCACCCAGGCCAAAAAATAAAAATTGGACTTACAGGGATTCTTGGGTCTGATCAACTTTTATACGTATTCCTCCCACAAAGCAAACGATAGCTAGAACCAATTACACCGTTTGTGGATAAAAAAACTGTCTGGACCTTGGGGTCATAAAGAACAAAAAGCATTCAAGCAATAAAGACTTATTACCTGCCCGACACCAGGAGATTCTACGTTCTTATTCAGTTTTAGTAATAACTTCTTGACAGTCCACTGTGACGCTGCAACGGCTTCGGAGTCGGCGCCATCTGAGCGCACAACTTCGCTGACAGGAGAGGGCACCCGTTCACCTTTTACTCGAAAACGCTCTCCAAGCGGAAACCAACTATATGCCAGCTAGACAGGGAGAGGCCTGCAATCGTCGCTGGCACGTTAACGTTTTCACGAATCACCTCTATGGAGGATATTTTCCAATTGTGACTGACCATAAACCGTTTACTGGGGATTTGGCAGGGAACAAACGCACACCGACATTCTATCCACGGATGACGAGGTGTCAGAATTCCTGGCCGCCTAATTCCGTATACCTTGCTGCATTGACCCGGAACAAATCACCCATGCAGACGCTTTACGCCGAGCACCATTACGCCAACCCATAGAGGATGACCCCGGCTCCCACCAGCCGCGCCCTAACAAATGGACGACCTGCCCTGAACTTCGCATTGATCTGCAAATGATGTTGCCAAGCCACGGCGAAAAGAACCCAAGTGACTGCCCACGTTTTTGACTTGGGTAGGTAAAGGCTGGCCGGACAAGCTAAAAAACTGAAGGTTTTAAACCTTTTGGACTAAACAACTGAATGTCAATCAAAAGGGGTGTTTATTGTGGGGAAAGTTGGGTGGTAATTCCAGCCAGACTGCCAGGAAGAGGTGTTGGATGTGCTAACATGAGGGCCACCCAGGCATAGTTAAAATGAAAAGCCTGGCAGGAGCTATGTCTGGTGGCCTGGTATAGACAAGGATATTGAACGCTGGTTCAACATGCCAATAAGTGTCAGAGAAGCTAGACCACACCACCACAGCGCTCCATCACAGGACTGGGAGACCCCACGAGGCCTTGTGGTCTCGAAATCCCATATTGATTTGCATGTTCTTCAAATAGTCGTAGATGCATATTCAAATTGGTTGGAGTTATAGTTATGTCATCCACAAAACGATGCTGTTTTATAAAACAGCCTAAACCAAATTGTTTGCAACTCATGATTTACCTGATGTATGGTATCCGACAACGGGCCACAACTAACGGCTATACAATTCGGACAATACTTAGCATCCCTGGGTATACGCCATGCATAAATGGTCAGGTTTACTAAAGAAGGCCTAGAAAAAATGGACCTGGGGATGTCCAAGACAAGCTGAACCACTTACTTCACTACAACAATCACCTCCCAGTAGTACAACAAACAAGAGCCGCAGAATTGTTAATGGGAAGGAAACTCAGATCCCATTTAGATAGACTGCACCAAATTACACTTGTGAGAAACCCCCCAACTCGTCAGCCGATCTGCACTTTTGAAATCAAGGCAACCTAGTCTATGCAAGATTTTACGGGGACCCTCCTGGCTTCCACCATTATCACACAAATAACAGGCCCCCGGTCTACCGACTAATGCCTGGACATGGAAGAGAATGGAAGCGCAAACATTAGAGGCAGCTTCCTTCCCGAAACATCGAGTGTTTAAAATGACCATGCAACCCTGAAATAACTAAAAATCAAATGAAAACAAAAACCAAGGGAGGGGGGGAAACACAAAACAAATACACAAAGGTATGAAAATGAACTATTGAAATTAAATCTAGAACATCTACCAAACCAAAAAGAGCACTTACGGTTAGAATGAACCAATCGGAGGTAGTCTAAGCGAAAGGGAAGCCGTCCCTGGAAGGGGCCCAGCCAGGCATCAACAAGCCGGTTGAACCAGGAGGGAGGCAGCAAAACCACCGCCTGAAGCAACTCAAGCGGTAGTGGGCAATGCTGACGTCACCTTCCAGGCGGTTCATGGAGACGAGCAGAGAGACAGCGATTCCAACCGAACCGCTTGAAGTCGCTAGCGCAAGAATGAGCCACGCAGGTCAACTAGGACCAGAAGAAAGCCCCACCTACCTATCGACTACGTCACTCACGTAGGACTGAACTAAAGGGGTAGGGGTGTTCTGTTATAACTTGGAAGGTTCCAAGTAGTCTTTTCTGATTGGCCAGAAAGGCAGTAAAGGATATGGTCCATTAGGAAAACCAATCCAAGGAGCACTAAGGCGCAAAGTTTAAAAATAAAAATAATGTCATTGGCTACAAGCCGGCAGGCAAGCCTCTATATAAAGGGCTGCCGCGGCTTGAGCCAATGTTCCGTCACTGTTTGCTGTTAACTAATAAAGAGTTACTTGTTGGAACCCGGTCTACCGCGCTTCTTTTCCGGATGGAATAAATATAAAACTTAAGAGTATTCCTGTGTGCAAAATGTTTCAAATCTGAAACACCTCAAATTCAAAATGTCTTGCTTTGAACTTGGAACTCATTTTTTTAGTTCAAAACAGCTTTTTCAGACTTGAAACTCACCATTTCAATCATCTTGGAAGTGTTTTGAACTAGAAATAGCTCTGGAAACCTTTCCACAAATATCAAAACAGCCTGCTTCAAATTTGAAACAACTGTTTCAAACTTGAACCAGGCTATTTCAAAATCATAGCAACTCAAAATTCAAAACACTTTGCCCAGCCCTGTTTAAGATGCTACTGCCTCTCTTCTGACATTAAGACATTTGAGAGGAATGCTAGAAACATTCACGATGACCCTTATGTCTTTCAGATTATGCAAAATCCTGCAGCAAAAAAACAAAAACACAAACACAACCATGGGAATTTTATCACTCTCCACACAATGCATCTCATCAAATCTGGTCAGCCTTCGTATACACACACATGTACAGCCATCATTCTTATCTCCCAACACCCTTGTAAATTATGCATGGCCCCTACATTTTTAAAGAGTTCACTGAGTTGTGCAGCCATTAACTTTAAATAATATATTATAAATAATATATAATGCTTATGTATTATAGGAATACATAATTATAATATAAAATATTACATATTATTTATAATTATATGTTGTTATCATTATAAGTTAATGATAAATAACATGTTTATGTATTTTCAGAGTTAAAGGAAACAACAACTTATTCTGTCCCTGAACAAAGTGTATATTTTTACATTATTATCATTTCCAATCAATCCTCACAAGACAGTTCAAAAATGATCCATGACCATGGCTTCATTTCTTCAAACCCAGAGAACACATAAAATCATTCAATGCTCATCATCCAGCTGACTAACAGGAGACTGCAAAAACTACAATCCAATCTCTCTCCCAGCCCCGACTACTACCAGTTGTGGAGTAACAAAACCCCACCAGGCAGAAATCTAAAGGAAGTTCATGTACTCTACCAATGGATTGAGAGGTGCTGTGATTGTACAAGGCCCAAAGTATTTCTTCAATCATTTTCAAGGGATCTGTTGCTATGGAGATGGGGCAGGTTAATGTTAAATAGTGCAGAAGAAAGAGACCAATGCCAGGAACAGGACATTAGTCCTTATAGGGGGCACAGGCAGAGAGAAAAGAAAGGCTGGTCTGATCCTGTACTCAAAGGAAGAATGAGAAACAATCCTCCCCACCCCAGAAAATCTGCAAGCCTGCAGAACTGTGGGACTTCAAAGGCAAAGACTAGCTCTGCAATGATTTACTAGAGCATAAGAGTCAAAATTAAAGTGACTCTGATCCCCCAGACAGATGTTATTTAGTTATCCAATTATTTGTTAAATTTATTGGCTACCCATCTTACTAAAAAGTAACTAGTTAATCAGTGACGTCCAGTGAAAAAACCCAAAAACAGTCAAATACTGCTGTGGATTGGTTCTACTGAGATACCCACTCTACCTAATTCAGTCTCTATGTTCAGTTCACAAATTCATCATGGAATTCTGGTGAGGCAGAACTCAGTTACAGATCTAGGATATTATCCCTTCATGGCCCAAGGTGGCTGCCATTGCCTTTCTCTCTCTTTCTTTCTTTCTTTCTTTCTTTCTTTCTTTCTTTCTTTCTTTCTTTCTTTCTTTCTTTCTTTCTTTCTNTTTCTTTCTTTCTTTCTTTCTTTCTTTCTTTCTTTCTTTCTTTCTTTCTTTCTTTCTTTCTTTCTTTCTCTTTCTTTTCCTGAGAATTTGTGATCCAGCAAGATACAGTCAAGAAGATGCTGAATGTGTTCTTTTGCATATGCACAACATGTGTACACACCCAGACACACATGTATTTAACATCTTATGCCAGACCTGCTTTTATCAAGCCTTGTACTTAAAAGAGTTCCATTTTACTGAATTAGAAATATATTCCCAGCCATAAATTTAACCTAGCTGGCCTATGAGGAAGACAATATGAAGCTCACCAGGGAATTTAGGTTTGCCTTCATTGGTTAGAAGCTCTAAATACTGTTCTAATGACCCAACCCCCTCCCTCCTTCTATCTGCATCAAAAGTTCAATGACTGAGCTTCCCCAACTCCTACTATCTGAAACAGCTTGTCAAATTACCTCTCTAAATCAGAACCTCAAGTTGCTAAATTAAGTTAATTAATTTAATTAATTAAATTAAGTAACAGCTCTGTGATAAAGCATGTATCTCCAGTACTAATGTTACACATTTGCTCCCTGGATGCACTAATAAATAAGGTTCTGGAGAATCATCATTTCCTGACGTAAAATAAATATTTGCAATCTTTTGGGGCTTAAGAGCACATCGTGACTGCCATAGAGAGGGGTTGAATCAACAAAACACTGTCACAGGAGGAATGGCTAATCACACAATATACACCAGGGGTGTCAACTCATGGCCCATGGGCTGGCCAAGCCCACTCCCATTTTAGTGAAGGGAGAAAAGTTGCGATATGTCATGTGATGACAATGTGACACCGCAAGTTTGACACCCCTGATATACACTGTAAACATCACTAGTTTACAAGAGAATGTCCTGGGAAGCATTACTGCTGGTAGGAGTTAGGATGCTCCTTTGCAGCTTACATTTCTCTTTTTATTTCTTAGATTTCCATCCATCTTTCCTTCAGGAGTTCCAGACAGCACACATAACACTTCCTCATCCATTTTTATTCCCACAACACACCATGAAGTGAGCTGGATTGTGAGAAATTAATTACTCCATAATCACCTTGGGAGCTCGTGTATGAGGGTGGCCTCCTACCCAGGTCTTCCCATTCCTAATTCCACATCTTATTCAGCACCCACAGTGCTTTCATTTCTTTCAGGATAGCTCGCCATACTATCAGATAAAGCTTAGGCCGCAATCCTCTTTATTTTCTGAGAATACTTATGTAGAAATAATAATGGTGCCTACTCTGATTTGCAGTGTGTCTGATTTTCATTTTAAAATAATTTATAATAATTTAAACAAGATCCAATGGGACAAAAAATCCTGAAGGGTACAAAAAAAAAATGCCCATCAGATCGGTCACTGCTGGCATACTGACGTAGCAATAGGTGAGCTGCACCATCAATTTCTAAAAGCCTCATGTAATTTTATCCCACTACTTTACAAGACAATTTCCCATCATTTTAACCAGCAGGCCCTGAGTTCTAGTTCAGCCTTAGGTAAGAAATCAACTATGTGACTTTGGGTCAATCACCCTCTCTTAGACCCAGGAAGCAAGCAAGGGCAAATCACACCCAAGTATCTTGCCAAATAAACTGTAGGACTTGTCTGGGCAGTCTCCAGAAGTCAACTCTGACTCAAAAGACAAAATAACAACAACATACTCATCCTTTAACAACTTTAAAATACTTGGCTCCATACCAACACATTCTGAAGTGTGTATGTGTGTGTTTACATCCACATTGTCCAGGAATCTTATTCTATTGATGCTTGGGAAAAGAAGCCTATGCAGTACAAGTTCCTTATTCAATTTCTTGTATTTCTATTACAGTTATAAGACAACATATCAAATGGTGGGGAAAATTTTCCAGAGAATTAATGAAGTTTCTGAATGAATCCAAGCAGTTCTTAAATTTCTAGCAATTAAACACCATGCCTGTAGTAACTGCAGTAGTTTCTTGCTTGAAATAAAAGTCCAGATAAGAGGTTGAAGCTGCCAAACTGGATTTGGGATACACATGCTAAATAAGAGATATTTTCCATTTAAAGAAATTTCCTCATTAAGAAATATTGTCAACACCATTTGCAAACCATTCCAGAGAGAATGCAGTAACACGAAGCATCTCCCTCTTTCAAAATAAAGCATGTCAGGTAACTTCACTTAATGTGGATGTCTCCACAGCTAACTTTTTTATCTTCAATTTCTAAAGCTTCTGCAGTGACATTGTTCCAATTTTTAAAAAATCACTGCAGGTTTTATCTCCCCTCTAGAAGAAGCCACTTAGCTATTATTTGAGCAACATCAAACTCGGTCACAGTAGAATGGCTTGCAGCTATTATATCCATGAAGGAAAGTCCCAAAGTGCTTTTATGGCTAACCATAACCTTCTTGAATCATCAAAATGTACTCAAGGAATCAGCAAACTGAATGAAATTAACCCACCCCTACTGTTGTGCTATTCTGTAGTACCAGACATTTAGCTTCTTCAAGTGGTTTGGGGAGACCCTTGAGCATAATTACATTGACACTGTTCCATGACGTGCATTTTGCACAGATTAATTAAAATATAAAAAAACAAAATGAAGGCTAGATTTGCACAAACTGGAAAGACCAATGCCTGCTAATTGATTCATGTAGGAACATTCCTTCCCACTTGGTTTCACCTACCAGGACACTCACTCATCTGGAAAAAAATTAGCATTTATTTCAAGTACTGAACTGCAGCTCTTTTTATCCTTTGATCAGTTAATATTCAGGAAGAGCCAACCTGGTTTACAAGCTTGACAATAAATAATTGTTAATGTATTGACTTCTTCTGTGAATGAGAAAAGCCAAACTGACCAAATGGGCCACCTACACTAGCACAGAAAGTCTTACTTTACATTTTATTAAAAAGTCACCTGTAAAGTCATGGAATTAATTATTAACCAATCCATCATCCTTCACTTAGAAACAAACAACCTACTCTGACTTCCGGTTTGCAATGCTCAACAGCGGCAGAAATCCGCGATCATGCGTGGTTTCTGCTGCGCTCGCTGCTGGAGTGCCCTGAGCCAACCAGCTTCGGGGCTATAGCTACCCTGTAGAGGTAGCTGAAGACAGGGGAGACCTAGCAGGGGTCAGGGGGAGTC